>PVJN01004792.1:37584-65412 GCA_004026805.1 Lasiurus borealis
TTGGTTTCTGTTCTCTCATCTGACCTTTAGCCACTCTTTGTTTCAGGACAATCAGTTTCTGTTAATCACTAAACCTCAGGTAAGACTAAGCACTCAGGGTCTTTTACTCATGGAATGTTGTAGTTAAGTAAACTCTATTTACGACTTAACTCCCTAGTTCCTTAAGCTTTAGCTAACTAAGCAAGCAGTCTTAAGCAAAACTAGAAACAATTCCAGTAAAACTAGGGGGGTCGAAGGGCTGAGGCAGCTCACTTTGTGAACGCTTGCCTTCCCGGGACTTTGTCAAACCGAGACCGCCCTCGACACTCGCATGTGGGGGAGGCCTCTTCTCTGTGACTTTTTTTTTTTGTGGCAAACCTGGGGATTACCTGAGGCATCACCCCTTGGCCTGAGCCACAGAAGTGGCACCTCATCCCCACTCTGGGCTTGTGTGGGCACCTACCACTCTGCAGGTACCATGAGCCTAAGAGGCCTCAGAAAATGGGCAAGCCCAGCCTATGCCTGGGTTGGGCTCTCATGTGAATAAAGCTTGCTCCCTCCATCACCCCCAAGCCCCATAGGTACCTTTCCATATATCTGAGTTTCATGAGCCTCATTGGTGCCTGGACGCACTATGAGTGGAGAGTCTGGCTCCTTCGCCTCAGGGCTCCTCCTCCTGATGTCACACACCCATTCCAGTAGGGAAACTGAGGCTCTGAAAGGCCCACCTGAGATGGAGCTCCTGCCTGGCTGTCAGGCAGCCTCTCAGCCTCTGCATCTCCCTGGAGTTGTAGGGTAGCTCTTTTTCTTTAGATCCAATATTGTGGGTCAGAAAGAGGAGTAAAGTCCCTCAGGCCCCCCGAGGCCCACCCCAACCTCTCCAAGCTGGGGCTTGGGCGCTGGAGACAAGAGTGGGGACAGGAATGTCCATGGAGAGACGGCAGGACACTCCCTGAGGTACCAGCCCTTCCCACTTGCTCCTAGACAATCCTTCATTGTGGCCTCCATGCAAAGCAGTTTCCACTCTCACCAAGGATTGTGGCTGCCCCAGTCCCCTGCCATCTGGGTGTCTGCACTATAAATAGCTTTGAGCCTCAACTTCAAGAAATGAAAGGCTCCCCACCCCAAAGAGAAGACAGCTGCCTGGGGAGTCCCAGGGTCATGGTTCGAGGACCCAGGGTTCCAGGGATTGAGGGCAGGACCCAGGGGCCACCATAAGGCTTAGCATTTCACTCAGCAATCCTGCATCCTTCCTGCCTGCTCTGCTTTGCATAGAGCCTTTGCCTGGAAAATGAAGTAAGCAGGTGCACAGGGTCCTCCCATCTAGCATCTGAGAAAATAAGAGGAGCAAGTCAAGTAGACAGATGCATCCAAATCTTCAAGCTCTTTATGGAGTCCCGGTTCTCACAGACCCAGGCTACAGCGAGCTACCTATGGGCCCCTGGCTTCTCACAGTGTAGTTGAGGGATGGCCTAGATTTCTTCACAGCAGGTGCCCCAGATGCTTTGGATGCAGCTGATGAGCCAGGGCCAGTCTCACCCTAAAACAATGTTCATACAAGGACATCCCTCCCCACTGGCCCAGGGACAGCCCCTGCTGCTGTCACTGGAGAAGGGGATGCAGGCCTTCTGTAGGCCAGGATGCTCGCTAAGGCTCCATCAGGGCTTCTGGCCTCAGATGTCCTCTCAGGAGGATGAAGGCCGCAGAGCAATAGGAAGAGGATGGCCTAAAGGTAGGCAGGTGTCTGGGCCCCATGGCCGAAGGGTGGGAGTGCCAGGCAGACCACCAGCTCTGGGATCACATAGCTAGAGCACCCAGAAGGAGACCTGTTCCTCATACTGGGACAGCAGTTGAGTGCTAGGCTTGGGGGAGGAGGGGCTGTCTGTGGGGGATGTTATGTTCAAGCTTCCCTTACACCTCAGTGCCTGAGTCATGGGGCACAGCTCCCCATTTTGATCCAGATGTGCTGACAAGCCCAGAGCCTTCCAAAGAAAGCATTTCACTGCCAGTCAGGAATACAAACCTGGAACGGAGTTGTGAGCGTAATAGAAGGTGACAGGCACTGTCACATGGTCGCTGGATCCAGGGAGCACCTTCCATGCCTTGGCTGCTATGTGTCCCATCATTGTAGGAAGCAGTCCTGAGGGTCATGGAGGAGGCCTGCGGGGCTGTATGCAAACGTTCTTATCACATGCGTGTGGTAGCCATCAATGGGGTGCCCAGCTAACATCTAAAATAAGGTTTTCAATGTGCTGCTTTATAGATATGTGACCAGTGGGATTCTAGGTTGACCATTGTCTGTTTAGATCAGAGACCATAGATCAGGTGGAACTTGACCCTGACTTAGAGCTGTTGGAACCATCTGCCACTAGTGGTTCGTGTGTTACATGGTTTTGTTTTCAAACAGAAAGGTATGTTTTGTTGTGGCCATTCCTAATGACAAAAGCTAGAGATGTGGCCTCCTAGGCCCAGCAGAAGGCCTGATGCTCCCACTGCCAGAGCGAGCCCAGAGCCAATGGGAGGGGTGATGAGGGCAGCCGTAGGCAGGTGTTTGAAGCAGCATACCTTGGTCCTTCGCTTGCAGATCATTTACTAGAAATAAGCACTTACGAGTGATTCCTGGGGGTGCAATTCTGACCCTCCAGCCCCCCAGGCTTGGGCAGCCCCTGGGCCAGGCTGGGCTCCTTCCCTCGGGCTGCACTCCAGCCCCAGCACGAGGCCCAGTGCCTGTGGGTTATGTGTGCATATATGCACATGTATGTGTGTACTTGGCCTGTGCATGCATCAAGAAAAAAGACACAGGTGGCCTCGAGCCTTTCCTATATTTCTCCGAATTTCAGTTGTGGGGCAGGGGGTGGCAGGGCTGTCCTATCTAAGGGCTCCAGCTGGTCATCCTCCATGCATCCCACTGCACCTGAGTGCTTGCCTCCAGCATGCCCAGGGTGCGTGCTGGGTGTCATCTGAGGACCCATCTGGGCTGTGGCGGGAGGTACAACCCTCCAGGAATCTGACAGCTCCAGATTTTCCTGCTGCTCCTTCCTGACGAGCCCAGGGTGCCAGCTTGCGCAGGGTGGCGGCACTAAATAAAACAGCCCCAGGGAATGGCTTCAGTGGAAGTTTTGCTACCTACCCACAGTCTTGAGCTACAGCCGCTGACAGCCTGGTAACACCAGTTTCCACAGTAAGTAGCCGGCCTGCATGTACTTGCTGCTCAGCTGGCCGTGTTCTTCCAATAAAATGCCTGAGAGGACAGCTATGATGCATGTCCATAGGCTTGGGAGCCAGGCAGCGAGGACGAGTGCTGTTTGCCATGGCCAGCTATGTGGCCCTGGGCACGTTTCTGATCCTTTGGCCCACTTCCTGACCTGTAAGGTGGGCTGTGGTCAGGTGTGCACAAGTGATGCCCTCACAGAGCCTGGGGAAGTGTGATGTCATCATGAGGTATGGTAGGGCTCTTCAAAGCGCATTGTGCTGTGTTCACCAGCATTTGCACCCACACCTGGCTCTGCAGACCCCGGAGAGGAGCCTGGGCTTTAAATTACTAGCTGAGCCGGTGCCACTTTCCAATTGCACAGAGGAGAGTGGCGTGCCCACTGCCCGTGGCTGCAGTGAGATGGATGCGGTGAGATGGCTGCACAGAGGAGACAGCTACAGGCAGAGGCCAGGGCGGGAGGGCCCAAGGGTGCATGTCAGGCGTGGGCTTCCCTGTGCTGCCGCTGGAGGGGCCCGATCTCTCCAAATGTAAATCTGAGTCCCAGGCCTAATCAGGTCCCACCTGAGTCCCCTTCCCATCACCCTTAGAGGCTTCCAGTTTGTCTGGGAGGTCTCTTAGGGCTCTGGGGTCCCTGCTCTGCTGTCTCCCCCACTTCCTCACTTCCAACACCTCCCTAACTTTGGACTAAGACAAAGTTCTTATTCACACTAAGGCCCAGGAAGCTAGCAAAGTGTGTTTAAGAAACAATAAGGGCCAAGCCTGAAGCTCAAGGGAAGGTCCTCACACTAGCAGCTGCACATCCAGAGCCCACGCCTAGCTGGGACATGTGCTCAGGGTGGCCCATGGGCCCCCGTGCCCAGCCCTGCTATGCCTCGGCTCCACTTCCAGGCCTCTGTCAAGAGGGGGCTGTCCTCAGCCTGGCCCGCCATGGCCCAGCCTAAAATATGCCACCCCCAGGCCCAGACATGGTAGCCGAGATATGCTGTCCTGCATGTGTGGGGTCCTGGATTTGGGGAGGGGGGTGGTCTTGGAAGGTCACCCACCAACCTGAGCACTGACTAGGCAGAAGGAGATAGCAGCCGCCCCAGGAGACAGGGTGGATGGGGTGTTATCCGGAGACAGTAGTGTGCTCATGGGTTGTTGCAGTTTGCTCACCAGATCTTTTTCTCACAGAATAGACAGGGCACTGGAATACTATTGCTGTCCCTCCTGGGAGAGATGCCCCAGCAAGCGATGGGGGACAAGCCCTTCGTCTCCATGCCACAGCTGGTGCTCCCCAGCCCACCCTCTGCCCTGGATGACAGGCATGGCCACACCCCCTCCAGCAGGCGGGCCTCCCTGGGTGCCCCCCTGAACCTGAGTGCTCTGCATCCAGCAACCCACAGCCCCCTGGATTCTTGCAGCCAGCCACTGTGCCAACCCAGGACCCAGAAGCATGGCGCCCGCACATTGTGTTACACAGCCGCTGGACCATGGAATTCAGAGTGTGGCTGGCGGGGTTTCACCCCCAAATGCCTGCAGGCCCTCAACACACCGAGGGGCTTCCTGGGCTTCCTGTGTGCAGCCTCCTTCCTGCAGGGCATGATCGTGAATGGCTTCATCAACACAGTCATCACCTCCATCGAGCGGCGCTATGACCTACACAGCTACCAAAGTGGCCTCATCGCCAGCACCTACGACCTGGCCGCCTGCCTCTGTCTCACCTTCGTCAGCTACTTTGGGGGCAATGGACACAAGCCCCACTGGCTTGGCTGGGGTGTGCTGTTCATGGGCGCCGGCTCACTGGTGTTTGCGCTGCCCCACTTCACCACGGGCCCCTACCAGGTGGAGGTGGATGAGGGCCTCAGACTATGCCGGGCCAACCACAGCATGGCGTGCAGGGACCACGCCTCGAGCCTGTCCAGCTACCGGCTCGTCTTTATGCTGGGCCAGTTCCTGCACGGAGCGGGTGCCACACCCCTGTACACACTGGGGGTCACCTACCTGGATGAGAACGTCAAGTCCAGCTACTCGCCTGTCTACATTGGTGAGTGAGGCCGGCAGAGGCAGGGGGAGGCAGTGTGATAGGTGTCTGCTCAGAGCCTGGCCCCTCTGTGCACTTTGCCAGTGGCCACACATGGCCTCGGTGCTCTGAGGCAAGGGGAGGACTCCCAGCGGCACCTGCGGTTGATTCTGAGAGAAATGTTTTAAAATCCTCTTAAAAGATTGACCTCAGCCAGGCCTCAGGCACAGTGGAGGCTCTGACTTAAAGGGGGGGAGGGGGCATCTCGGCGGAGGCCAGGCAGGCAGTGAGGGTGTGGGTGGGCTGCTCCACAGTGGGCCGGGTGTCTGAGTGTCATACTGAGCCGGTGGGGAGTAGGTGTGGCAGCCACCTGATGGCACTGCTTCCCTTGCAGCCATCTTCTACACGGCGGCCATCCTCGGCCCTGCGGCTGGCTACCTGATTGGAGGCGCCCTGCTGAACATTTACACAGAAATCAGTCGTCAGTGAGTGACTGGGCTCTCCCCTGTGGCACAGGAATTGCAAGAGAACATGCTATCCATGGGGAGGGATGTGGGGGTGGGAGGGCATCTGTGTGGTCCAGGACCTGCTGGTCTGCATGGCTTTGAGAACAGGCCTGGGGCGGGAACAGTGTGGAGGACAGCCCCGAACCGCAGGAGACCAGGCCTCCAGTGTCTTTGCAGAACAGAGTGCCTTCTTCTCTGCTATACCTGGTGCCGGTGTGAGATTCTTTTCTGTGGGCTTTTCCACACCAAGTGCTTCCCAGATACCAGCTGGGTATCCCAAATCCAACTGCATTCTGATCCTGACTCTCCAGAGTCAGCAGAGACCCCATAGGGTCAGGGCTCAGTCCCATGAGATCCCCCCAAGAAAAGACACCAGATTCCCTTCCATTCACCTTGGGATCAACACAGAGGTTCCCAGGACCTCTCAGCTCAGTGATTTGCTCAAGTGGCTTGCAGACCTGGGCGAGGAAACAATGGGAATAGATGGGTGTGCAGTGTGGGAAGGGGCAGAGCTCCATACCCTCTTTGGGTGCCAACCTCCCAGCTCCACCATGTGCCCCCTCTTCTTTCAGGGTTTTATGGCTTCACTTCATAGGGGTGGTTGGTTAACTCATTGCCCGTTGGTGGTCAACTACCACCAGAGTCAGCATGGACCAAAAGTTGCCACTTGCTGACCTTGTGGTTGGTATTTCTGGTGACCAGGCCCCCTCAGAGGCTCTCAAGGGACCTGCCAAGAGTGGCCACATCCAAACAAAGACACTGCTGTCACCCAGGAAATTACAAAGCATTAAGGAGCTCTGTGCCAAGATGGGATGAAGCCCAAATCTGCACTGCCTGTTATGTCTCAGAGTATTTCTTTTATTCCTTGTATACTCTGCTTGTGATACTCAGTATTTGTAAATCTGAGCAGGAGAGAGGGAGAGAGAGGGAGATATCAAGACAGAGAGATATAGAGAGAGACGAGAGAAGGAAGCAGGAAGGAAGGTGCCACTCGGGCTCGAAGGTGGCCTATGCTCCAGGCCCTCACCATCTCGGTGGTTTCCTAACACCGTCTGAGAAGCAAGGGGGCACTGCTGGCTACTCTTGGACTCTCTGCAGATGGTGCACCTCTGCCCTGGTACAAACACCACCTGTGGCCTCAGGTTGACTAAATTGGGTGTCAAATGTGCATGTTCTGTGCAAAAGGTAGGTGGGGCTATATCCTTCACTCTCTACACTCTCCCACTGGCCTGCATGGACCAGCAACTCAAGGGACACCCATCTCACGTGCCCTGGATGCTGACCCCACTGCCTTTTCCCACAGGACCGAGCTGACCACCGAGAGCCCACTGTGGGTTGGTGCCTGGTGGGTGGGCTTCCTGGGCACTGGGGCCGCTGCCTTCTTCATTGCAGTTCCCATTCTCGGCTACCCCCGGCAGCTGCCAGGTGGGTGCTTCCCCTTTTCTCCCCAATGTTCCCTCTAACTCTCCCTAGTGTGCAAGCCCCTCTCATCGTGTGAGCTGCTGAGATGCACAGGAGAGTCCAGATGTGGTATCTGCCCGGTCCTCCATCCTGCAGGACAGGCTGGCCAGCTGTGTGCCCTTCCCGGGGGCCATGGCAGAGGCTGGTTTCAGTGGTACCAGGTTGTCCCACCCTGTTGCCAGGGTAGGTCCACTCACCCTCCATCCCACAGCCGTCCATGCCCTGCAGGCCCTGAGTCTCCTGGCATCTTGTCCCTCCAGGCTCCCAGCGCTACGTGGCCATGAGAGCCTCTGAGACACACCAGCTGAAGGACAGGAACCCCAAGGCAGCCATCAACCCCGGCTTTGGGAAAACCATCAGAGACTTGCCTCTGTAAGGATCTTGGAGGGCAGTCATCTGCCATGCGCCTCTCACCCATGCCCATGTGTCCTGGAGACCCTCTGGGGGTTTCACACACATGGAATCTTGGCCCCAAACTAGGAGTGTTGGAGTGGCCCTCTGAGGCCACATGGTGAGCGTATAGCCCCTAATTCATGACCCCTGGTCCCCAGAGGCATGCACTGACCTCAGGTCATGCCCCAAGAGTCGCCCCTAACTGCCCACAGGCCCTTGTTCTGTTGCACCCTCCCACCACTTCACTAGGTGTCGCCTGCACGTGGTTCATGGGCTCCAGGCTAGCACCACCCTTCTGGCCTCAGGCCTGGGCCCTCACTGCCCTGCCCTGCACCTGCCCCCACCCAGCCATGTGCACACCTTATTCATGTCTCCCCTCTCTTGTAGGACATGACTTGCTTTGCCATCCTCATTCACAAATAGATCCCTGCCTGGGCTGCTGGGATCTCAGCAGAACGTGAGGCCCAGGACCCCTCTGCCAGGATCGGGCCTTTTACAGGGTCTCTCCCACTCACCAGCACCCCCCCTCCACCCTGCAGTGTCCTGAGCCCATTCACAGCAGTCTAACAGACACCGGGGCTTAGGCTGTTGGCAATGGAAGTGAGCCTGGCACCTGTCTTCAGCACGAAGGGTGAAGGGGCTCAGGTCCCAGGGCACCCTCTAGGCAGCAGAGCCAACACAAAGGTCTCCACCCACCTAGTGCTTGTTCTCCCCTCCCCACTTCCTGTCAGATCCTCCAAAAGAGCCACTTACTCAGGAGGGTGCCCCCCACAGGTAAGCTGGCCCAGGTCCACACAGCCTGGGGGTGGGAGCATTGTCTCCTGGCACACGCCCAGTTGGCACCATGCTGGGCACTGGGCCTGTCCCCAGTGGCCCGGGGAAGTGGCCGACATCTGGAAGTCCATGCCCAGGCTCAGTTCCCAGAGCAGTTGCTGCCAGAAAGCTGGTGTGTATGCCTGTTAAATCATGACTAGTTCTCTGAGCAAATTCAAACCAAATCTCAGTCACACGTCCTGCAGGCAAAAGAAACAAGGAGTGTGCTGGCCACTAGGGAGAGCCCCCTTCCTGCCTAGCCAAGGCCCCAGTGAGTGGGCTGGTCAGGCAAGGTAGGGAGGGACTGGCCACATGGCTGTCCCTCCCAAAAAACACAAAAGGGACCTGAGACCTGGCAGAGAAGGCAGTGGGGCATCCGGCTGCCCTGAGCCACCAGAGCCCTGCCGGCCACACCCACTCTGACAGCATTTTGTCCACAGCCTTTCCAGTACCTAGTAAGGAAGCCAGCTTTGCAGGCACTGGTTTCCCCATTAGAGCGAGGCCTGGTGAAGGCTGCTCGGAGTTCAGCTGAACAAGTCACCCCTATTTGGAAAGAAAGTGGGGGTATCCTTCACCAGGCGGCCCCTCCCACCTGCTCCAAGAGCCGGTGCCACAGGGAATTGTGGCCCCTGCAGGCCAGCTGCCCAAACCTGTATCCTCCGAGAAGAGGGTCTCAGGGTCATGACATTCCAGCTGGCTGTGACAGATGCTGGCATGAGGGTGACCCCACAGGACAGGCACCGCTCCAGCCTTTAGGGAGCAGCCCTGAGCCCTCAATGGCACCACGAGCCACTTGTCAACCACACGTTAGTCACATGTCATAGGACCTGCTTTCCTGTCAGCGTGTGAGAGTGAGGCTGTCCCACCCCAGCCTATGTCCCTCACCACTTCTGGGGACAGTAACATAAGCCATTAGCGAATACTTCTTGCTGGCCCCAGACACTGCTGCCATGGCTGAGAGGCATGGGGCATGGGGGAGAACAGGTACAGAGAAAGCCATGTGAGCTGGAGCCCTGGCTGCCCGCAGAGGCCCAGCCCCTCTATTTCCAGGTCTCCCAGGGGTTTTATGTTTGTTTCCATCCCACGTTTTGCCTCCCTTACTACTGTCATTTTGTACCATTGATTTTTTTTTAATCCTCACCCAAGGACATGCTTAGAGAGACGAAGAGAAACATAAATGTAAGAGAAGCATCCATCAGTTGCCTTCCATACCCTCGTCACTTGGGGGTCAAACCGCAACCCAGGTGTGTGCCTGACGAGGAACCGAAGTGGCAGCCCTGTGGTGCACGGGGCGGCACCCAACCAGCTGAGTCCCCGGCCAGGCTCTCATGACATCTTAACCATCTCTGTGTGTCTCGCACATTTGAACAGTGCTATACCCCATGTGGCATGCAGGACCCCACTCTTGCAGGGCCTAACCCTCAGAGCCTCTGTGCAGACCAAGGCCTGGCACCCAGTCCTGACACGGTGACACGGGACAGACACCTCCCCAGCAAAGCTTCCGAGCGTGACACCAGCACCTCCAGGCTCACGGCCCACATTCAACATTCCTAAAACCCTCTACCCCACAGCCGGACCCAAGGCCAAGTGGTCCTGCAGGCTGTACGGAGCTCTGAGTTCTCTCAGTCCTCAGAAATGGGTCCATCAGGGAATCAGCGGCCAGGTTCAATGGCACCAACACCCTTCCTCAGGCCCCTGTCTTCAACTCCAAGTGTACACCAGGCAAAGCCACAGAGCCGGCCAAGCCCACCGGGCTCTGGGAGGGCCTCTCTGTCCAAGTCTGCGGGACTTCCTGCCCCCTTGCCACAGCTACTGGTTGTGGAGCCCCACCTTCAGCGCCCCATTTCCCTTTCCCAGGGGCCCATCCAGTCCATGACTTGGCAACAGTTAGCCCTAGAGGTGCTTAAACAGTGACATGGGTCACTCATAGTCCCTCCTCATACCAAAGCCTGAACTCTGGCCAAGGCGGCGATAAGGCTCTTCAGTCATCAGTGACTGTAGCTTTATAACAAGCCATGAGCTCAGAATCCTGGTGCCAATTCACTCCCTGCCACAGCCCAGCCAAACACAACCTCTTGGTTTCTCTGGAAAAAATGCGGGGTGCCTCCCAGCTCTTTGGCAACCCACTCTTCCTCACAGAACTGGGGCTCAGTGAGCTCAGGTGGGAAGGACGATGGCCTCAGGAGCTGTGGCTTTCCTCACACCCTGGCTCTGGCCCACTCTGACTTTGTCTCTTCTCTCGTCTCCATTCCCCCTGTCCTGTCCAGCTCCATCTGGCTCCTCCTGAAGAATCCTGTGTTCATCCTGCTCTGCCTGGCTGGGGCCACTGAGGCCACTCTCATTGCTGGCATGTCCACATTTGGCCCCAAGTTCCTCGAGTCCCAATTCAGCCTCAGCGCCTCGGAAGCCGCCACCTTGTTTGGTGAGAAAAGTCTCTGAACCTCCAGGGGTCCGCAGCCTCTTCAGCAGTTCTCAGATGAGCAAGGGGTTTTGGAGAGTGCCTTCTGGATAAGCCCAGACAGCGCTGCTCCCGTGTGGCCCACCCAGGCAGGGAGAGCCCCAGAACAAGCATCCGGGCTATAGGCAAAGTACCGTGGCACCGTCCTCCCCCAGGGCTTCAGACACACTGACCATGCATGTGTGGTGTGCTGGCTGGTTTCTGAGGACCTCATGGAGCCGGCTGCCCTCCTGGTGGAGTCCCCCTCTAGCTGAGAGGGCAGGGTAAGCTTCAGCTTGCTGGCATCTCCCACTTGCCACCCAGGAACTCAGCATGCGTCATCCCCCTGAGCTAGGCACTCAGTGTCCAAGGCCTCAGAGGAGCCTCCCAGCTGCAGGCGCTCTGTGACCAGAGCAGGCAGCCCTCCCAGGAGCGTGTGGCTCTTCCACTGCTGTCCAAGAGGCAGCCTCCTGGGTGGGAGAGAGGTCATAGGGCACAAGGTCAGCCATGAGTGCAAGGTAGGAGCAGCACCTAGGCCACTCCACCGGGCACCACTTAGGTTCCCATTCCTAGCATGTGGGGGAGCCATCGGATTAGAGGACCCCACCAACTTCCTCCGACTAACAACGCCACCTCTTAGCCGGCTCCATATACCCAGACCCCCACCAACCACAACTGCTTCCCTTCCCTGCAGGCCCCTTTCCCTGCACTGACGGCCCTGGAGCAGTCATATCCTCTGGAGCTTTCTCTCTCTTACCCCCAGAGCTGGCTTTGGTCAGTGCTGGGGAGATGGGCCCCCTGAGCCTGGAGGCTTTCAAGTTGCCCACTGCCCCTTGGAGCCCCCACTCCCCATCACCTAATCTCAACTTCATATTGAATGCCAGTGCCACAGGCTTCCAATGTCCCCGCGTTTGGACTAGGTAGAGGCCGTGGGTGGACAAGTGCCATGGACCTCTGCTCCTCCCAATGGCAGGGCAGCAGCAGAGAGTGCTGGTCAGGCCCGGCCCGCTGCGAGCCCAGTGCTGCCATCCAACAGGGATGGCTCTGCACCTCCATGCCCCCATCTGTAAAGGAGTGATAACAAAGTGCGGTAGGATCAGGGCCCATCCCAGGTGCCAGGACATCCTGAACCGCTGGCTGAACTCCTTCCCCCTCTCACAGGGTATCTGGTGGTACCAGCGGGTGGGGGCGGCACCTTCCTGGGTGGCTTCTTTGTGAACAAGTTGAAACTCCGTGGCTCAAGCATCATCAAGTTCTGCCTGACCTGCTCCCTGACCAGCCTGCTGGCCATCCTGGTCTTCTTTGCGCACTGCCCCAATGTGCCCATGGTGGGCGTGATGGCCCACCAGAACAGCAGGTAAAGGCCCTGCGCACCAGTCGGGGTTCACGGGCGAGGCCATCTGGCACCAGCCTCCCCCCACCACCCATATCTCCCACCTGCAGCATCTTGCCCAAGGGCCAGCTGGAGCTGACAGCCACCTGTAACGCCGCCTGTGGCTGCAGGCCAGGGCACTACAGCCCCGTGTGTGGCTCTGATGGCCTCATGTACTACTCTCCCTGCCACGCGGGCTGCCTGCAGGTAGCTGCACCCGGCCCTGGCGGCCAGAAGGTGAGTGCAGCCCCTGTCCATATCCATCCTTCTGTGCCCTGAAGCTGGGAGGGCCCCTGTCCCTTCCTCCTGTAATCAGCGCTATTGTTGCGCTCCTCAGGTGTACCAAGACTGTAAGTGTGTCCTTCAGAATTTTTCCTCTGATTTTGGACATGCTACTGCAGGGAAATGCACTTCAACTTGTCAGAGCAAGCCCCTTCTTCTGGTTTTCATATTCGTTGTAATTACCTTTACATTCCTCAGCAGCATTCCTGCGCTGACAGCAACCCTACGGTAAGGACAGCTGGGCTTCACTCTGCTAGCTCTCTCTGGAGCCTTCTCTCCAGCACCTCCAGCAGAGCTCCCAGAGCCGCAGGGTCCCTGCTGGGCCCTCACACGGTGGTGGTGGTGGTGGTGGTGGTGGTGGTGGTGGTGGTGGTGGTGGTGGCGGCGGCAACGGCCGAGGCAGCAAGAAAGAGCTGCGTGCCTCTGTGAGGTCTTTCTACCTGGGGAAGTGGCAGTGCAGCCTGGAGCTCGGCCAAGACCTGTCTGTGGGCTTGGGAGTATGACTTGGCTGAGGCCAACCTTCCCTGGGCTTTGACATGCTTTTCTGGTTCAGGTGCGTCTGCAACCAACAGAAGTCCTTCGCGCTGGGAATCCAGTGGATCGTGGTTAGGACTCTAGGTACTTACTGTGCAGTGTGCAGGGCCACACACAGCTGGGCATGATGCTCACTGCACAAGGCACCTGGCAAGTGTCTCCCCACCCAAGCTGGTGCCCACCTGGGAAGAAGCTATTCCCTAACGTTCCACTAGAGGAACCCATGTCACTTTTCACTCAGAGGGTGCTTTTCCTCACTAACACAAAAGCTTCTGGGGGTCGGGGGTCACAGGAAATGTCCTGGCCTGCAGAGAAAGAACACTTACGCCCTCTTTGCATGCCCCTGGGAACACCAGTGGCCAGGGTTCCTTTTCTGAGAGCCTGTGCATGTCGGTGTTCTAAATGGGCCTCTCTCCACAGGGGGCATCCCAGGGCCCATCGCCTTTGGCTGGGTGATTGACAAGGCCTGCTTGCTGTGGCAAGAACAGTGTGGCCAGCAGGGCTCCTGTTTCCTGTACCAAAACGCAGCCATGAGCCGGTACATGCTCATCGCCGGGCTGGTATATAAGGTGAGCAAGTGGGCTGCTAGGCAGGCTGAGGGAAGAAGCCCAGAATCTTCTAGCAGCAGGAGTTCTGGGCACTCCCCTGGGGCCTCCCAGCAGCGAAGCCCATTTTGCAGACCCTGTCCTTCTCCATCTAGAGCTGGCATTGGGACCCTAATGTTGTGGTAACTGGGAGTGTCAACCCGGGTCACGGCCTGAGCTCGCAGCCTGGGGTCAGAGGGCTCCCCTGCCTTCCAGGGCCTTTGCCGTAGCAGCCTGAGTGTGCCCTTGTGGCTCTGGCAGCTTAGGCTCTGGAGGACTAAAACCTGGCAGCCTGGGCACAGGCCTGCTCGGTGTGCTGGGCCCCTGAGCCACGCGGCTTTAATGTGCCTTCCTAGTTCTTAGCCTGACCCTCTGCTTTAAGCCACAGATGGAAATTTCCTGCCCCTGTGCGGGCATATGTGCCTGGTGAGGCTCAGACCTGATGCTTTGGACCCTCCGTGGGAGGGGAAGGCTCAGGACTCCAAATAAAGGAAGCCTAGGGCCTCTCTCCATGGTAGGACCTTTCCTGAGGGGCTTCCAACACAGACAGTCTTGGCTAACCCTGGTTTATCTCTCTTCAGGTTAGTATAAAAATAGCCAAGTGTGACCAGGGATTTGTGGAGCTCTGGAGAATAGCCCCGGGTTGACTTTAAATAAATAGCCCCTGGGACATCTGTCTGCTAGCAACCTTTGGCTTGTAGATCTATCTGTCACCCCATCTCTGCCCCATGTTTACAGCAAACCCCCCTCCCAATGTATTTGTGACAAACTCCTGCCTCCTTTCTCTTATGAGGACAACATACTGTACTGGGAGCCACCCATCCAGTATGCCCTCATCCCAAGTTCCTTAATTACATCTTACAAGGACCCTATTCCAAGTAAAGGCCCCATTCACATGCTCTGGGGATCATGACTCAGATATATCTTTGGGGGACACTGTTCAGCCCCCCTATCCAGTGCCTTTGCTTTTAGTCAAATGCATTTCCTTCCTTCACTAACAGCATTGATGTCCATGCTGGGGATTTGCTGTGCAGAAAAAGGGGTCTTCTTGCCAGAGTAGGGGTCTTGAGAGCCCCAAGAGGAGCTGGGATGCGCGGGGCCTGGGTGGGCAGCTCAGGTCCAGCAGCCCCTTTCTCTGCAGGTGCTGGGCTTCCTCTTCTTTGCCTCTGCATATGTACTGTACAAGTCCCTGCCAGGGCCGTCCCAGGGCCTGGAAGCTTCTCTGCCCAGCCAGTCCTCAGCCTCGGACAGCCCCTCGAACCTCCAGGGTCCCCCCTCAGGCCTCCAGAGCAATGTCTGATGCCAACCCGCCCACTGGACCTGGGCCAGCACTCAGCGCTTCCCAAAAACCACCAGCTAGCTTCTCCATAGAGGGGCTGACCCCTCACTGATTGCTCTCCAGTCTGAGGACTCTTAGAAAATCTCCCCTTAGATTCTGGGGGGCTCGAGGCAGGAGGGCTGCTGCTCATGTCTGAGCTGGGGAAGTGACTGCAAGACATGGGAAAGGCTCTGAGGGAGTGTGGGGCCCCCTGCCACCCCTGCGGCCCCGCCCAATGAAGGGCCAGCTCCGCTTCCCGGTCCTGGTCTCACACAGCGTTGACGGCCTCACCTCTGGCTGCTGTGCCGAGTTTGGTTCTCTGTTCCCAGGGAGGGGCCGTTCCTGGTGGGAAGCACCAGCACTGGCCCCACTGAGTGCTGGCAGCCGGCTGGTGCCTCCACTGCCCCCTGCACAGCCCTGACTTCCTGTTTGTCCTGCGGAGGGGAGGCCCATAGGACGCCATTTCCGGGGTGTGCTCCCCAAGGAGCCAGTTCCTTATCAAACCTGCTGTCACCTCCTGTCCTCGCCGCGTAACCCCGGTGGGATGGGAGCATATATTTATGGACCATTTTGCATAAACACTTCTAGAATCGGTTTTCTACCTGTGGGGCGAGTGCTCGCTCAGCAGAACCTGTGGATTCATCAGAGGGCACTAGGCTTTCATGGGATGTTTGTTTCCTGGTGTCCTCAGTCAAAATTATGTGTGTTAATGTATTTTAATATTTAAAAACTATGTCCCTATTGTTGTGCTTTATTTCTATACATTTGCAAAGTTCGGTGGTTTTGCACATCCTTCATGTGGGCTTTTGGGAATCTGTGAGGACTGCCAGGCAAACCTGTTTTCTCAGGACCCTCCCAGGGGTGCCCCCCATGACCAGTAGTCTTCTCCCTCCAGGGCCCCAAACCCACTGGGTCCTCAACTTCAGGTCCCACTTTCACTCACTGCCACTGGTGCAGGAAAAGTGTATGTGTGGGCATATGTGTATGTGCATGTGTGCATGTGTGCACATGTGTGCATGTGTATGTGCCCACCTATGTTTCATAAAACAAGATGAAAGGAGCCCCAGCACGGGGTGACTCTTACCCTAAACATCAATTCTGATGGTGCCGTGACCGGGCCGGGCAATGGCCTGCTGACATCCTCTGCGTCATTGCAGCTGCTGGGAGCTCGCTGTCAATTCCACAGCGTTTGAAAGAATGGAAGGAGGGGTGGCTTTCTGCTCTCCAAGGAGGTTCCTCACTGCCACCTCCCCACCCAGGCAGGGATCTATTTGTCAGGGGCTTGGTAGGTGAAAGACCATAACATTGGAGTCGACAGAGCTCCATTGGGCCTCTCCCCACACTCTCACCCATGCACATCGCTGGGCTGCCAGGCCCTGGAGACTCCCTCAAGCCCACCCCACCTGCAGAACCGCCTCCCGCCTCGGCCTCTCCCTCCCCATCCTGCTCACTGTGACCCCTCTGCTCCTTGGCTAGTTGGGGCCCTTGTTCCCCTGTTTCACTCCCAAACTGCTCTCACATATATTCTCCCCTCCTCCCGGCATCCTCTATCTTGTCCCTGGGCCTGTTCCCCTCCAACCCCCACAAGGGTGCTCTCAGGGGCCTCCAGTGCAAAGCCAGCAGCTGGGCCCTTTCATCCCCCAGCACCTGCAGGCCAGACCCATGACTCTTCTGCATGGACCATGTCCACTCCTCTTGCAGCCTCCAGTCCCACTGGCCCTGAGCATGGCCCAGATCTCCTGAGTGTCCTCTGGCCTGTGGCTCCTGGGGTCACTCGGGGCTTCATCTCCTGGAGGGTCAGATGTGGCAATCTGAGTTCCCGGCAGAGGCACGTGGCACTGCCAACTGGAGGTGCCTCAAGGCATCAGCTCTGCCTGATCCTAGTCCATTCACTGCAACACCAAGGGCAGGCTGGCCCCCGATGTGTTTGAGTGCCCAGGCTGTACTCTGAGCAAATCCCCTGCCCAGCCGCATGGCTCAGCAGTTGAGCATCAGCCTAGAAACTAGAAGGTCACAGTTCACTTGGCAGTCAGGGCACATGCCTAGTTTCGAGCTCAGTCCCCAAAGTGGAGGCAGCAGATCAATGATTCATCATTGACATTTCTGTCCCTCCCTCTTCCTTCCTCTCTCTAAAAAATTAATAACAACATATATATATATTTTTTTAACTCCCTCCTGTCTCATTGCACCTCTATCCTCCTGGGGCATGCTCTTCCTTCCCCATCTTGGGGTCAGCTGATGAGTGTTTTATGATTCTGCTGGACCTAGCTCCCTTGGTATCACTTCTGGTATGAGCTCTGAGCCCAGCAACCCAACTCCCAACCCTGCCAGCGGTGCTGGTGGTGCTGGCAGTGGGGGTGAGATCTGCAGTTCTAGTCACTGGACACAAAGGGGAAGCACAGGCACGCCTGGTGTGTCAGGCTACCTGCCAGGAGGCTGGGCAATCTCTGCCCAGCAGGGGTCCACCGGGAGCAAGTGCCCCCACCACAGGATCTCTTCCTTCCACTCCCCTGGAGATGCACCTGTGACTGTGGGCTAGATGCCAGCCCCTCCACAAATCCTGACCCAGCACCTCCATTTGCCAGAAACCCAGCAGTGCATGGGGTTGCACAGTGAGGGCAGAGCTAACGACGCATCCGGCTGTGGACAAGGAAGGAGCTTCTGTTTGGGGCTGGGCCTCATGCTGAGCGACAGGAAGCCCAGGTCCGGCCAGAGGGCGGCAGGGGCCTGGGACAGGCACTGGGGCTAACCCACAGGTAGCTCCTAGGGCCCCCTTAGGGCCCCCTTAGGTCCCCCGACACCCTCTCCCTGATGGAAGGCTCTTGGTCCCCCTCATAGGGTGGGACCCCAGGACCTGGCAGAAGCCAGAACTTGGACTCGCTCACTCCTGTCTTTGCCCTTGAGCAGGGTCCAGGTTGAGCTGGGACTGTTTAAAGCTCACCTTCTTTAAAGACAGCGAATGGAAAGGTAACTGCATGCCACGTGTAGGCACAGAGCAGTGGGCTCCACGTCCTCACAACCATGCAGCTGCTGTGTGGTCAGCTAGGACACGTACATTACGGCAGAAAGACCTCCACCCTCTGGCCACCATGATGCCACCCCTGAGTCTGGATGCTTCTTATAATCGGAGCCCACACGCAGTGGCCACATGGTTCTGGCTGGCTCACTGAGCGTCATGCTTGAGGTTCAACCACTTGGTCAAAGGTGCCCATACAGGTGGGAATGAATCCATTAGTCTGTGCACCGCTCCGAGGATGGGCCTGGACACCAGATGCTCAATGGCCACCATCTGCTTATCCTGAGGCCCCGAGGTAGAGGTGGGTGGTCCCCGAAAGACAGGCTATTCTTGGGGAGACCCCTGTCCTCTGTGTGCAGCTTCTTGGGGCACAAAGACGAGCTGGGGGAGCAGATGCTCCTGATGGTAATTCAAGCCTGGATCACTTGAACTGACTCACTGGCGTGTTAGAAAGATGCTGCAGTAACCGCTTAGTGGCTGTTCTAGACATAACACCTTCTATTCCCGGCCGGCTCCCACTGCACCTGCTTTCTGCTGCATTTAATTCGAACTTGATCATTCATTCCAAGGGGTGCTGGGGCCAAGCAAGAGGAGCAGTGGGAGCAGAGGGTGAAGTGGCCAGGCCCTCGCTCTGGCTGCACGCACCAGAGACAAGGTTGAACTTCCCGTGGCTTGGGGGCTTCCAGCAGGCAGTGGGGGCATGATGAGGACGTGAATGGAAAGCAGATGTGCATGCCTGTGACATCAGGCACCCTGCGGGCAATCTCCTAACTCCACGGGCTGTGGGCACAGCGTGAGCTTCACTGGCCCAGGGCAGATCCACAGGTTCAGATAGGCATAGTCCTGGGCACTCTACTTGCACCTTCTGTGCTCGCTCCCCGCCTCCCTCGTGGGAAGGCTGCCACAGGATGTTCCACTGGAATTTATGAAGACTAGAGGGTAAGTGCAGTGTATGTGTTTATTAAATAGTTAAACTGATCATCCTCCTTGCTTAACAGTTAAGGAAACTGAGGCACAGAGAACTGAATAGTCACCCTGTGCCAGGCAGTGTGTATGAGAGAGAGGAAAGGGAGGCGCAAGGGAGGGCTCAATTGTGATGATTGGTCCATGGCTGCGGAGCTGAGACGCCCTGTCTACTGTGTGTGCGCAGAGACCAGGGGACAGTACAGCCCTGGCTGAGGCAAGAGAAGCCTGAGGTCCCAGCTAGCAGACAGGCGGAGGACACAGCCCCCTTTCTCTGCTCGGTCTTCCCAGGCTGTGAGCGAGGTGGATGAGGCCCCACACACATGGGGGCGGGCTATCTGCTTCCCTGAGCCCGCTGACTCACAGGCTGGCCTCCCAACACCACACAGGTCCCTCCCAACATCCTACAGCTGCCCCCAATACCCCACAGGCTACCTTCGACACCCAGAGCAATGATTATTGTAGTCCCCATGACCTGGAGGAATGACACATAAAAGCAGCCGTCAGTCGGGCCATGTGGCCTCTTCACAGAACCTCAAGTCTCCCCAAAAAGTATGTCCACTGTGCCGGTGTCTCCCAAGGGTGGACCTCACATCTCTGCCAGGACCATGTGGGAACCCGCTTTGGGACAGAGCTTGCCCTCAGCCCTGGTGCAGAAGCTCTACTTCCTGCCTCCTACATGCGAGGAGCACTCAGGCAGTGGGTCACCACACTCAGGCACTGTGTTTGCTTTGTCCATTCGCAACCGCCCTCCCTCTTCCTGCATGCGCAGGCACACACCCAGCCCAGCCACGTGGTCAGTCCCTCCCTGGAGCCACCATTCCCAAGAGAGAAGGAGAGCAGGAGCCTGGTGACTGCGGCGCCCTCGGGCAATCATGCCCCGAGTCACTCACTATCAACAGTCCCCTCCCCTGACAAGGCCATGGGTGCAGCTGGTGATGCTCTTCTCTGTGAGCACTGGACCACGGTCAGGGAGTCTGCTTCCCATCTTGCCCAGAAAATCTCCGAGAGGCAGCATGAGCCACTGTGGGTCCTGCAGCACCAAACTTCCGGGGAGAGACTGGAGTAGGACAGGGCCAGCAGGGTCAGGCCAGGGCATGCAAGGCCTAGCAAGATCCTTAAGCACAGATGGTCTAGTGGTCCTGCTGGAGCAGGGAGGGATGCGCAGCAGGAGCGGGGAGGGGTGGTCTTGAGAAGAAAGAGAGTGAACCCAAAGCCTGAGCCCCAGACAAGCCTCACCAGCATCCTGTATGAGGGAGATGCTGGGCTGGAAGAGTGGTAGCAGCCCCAGTTCTGGGATCTGAGCCCAGCGATCCTTGTGGGCGGGGGAGCAGAGAGCCAGCTGAGCTGCTTCTCCCCATGAGACAGGTGACAGGTGAGGTGTCCCAGCTCCCAGCTCAATGAGCCTTTCTTCCCACGTAGCTGAAGTGGCAGCATCTCCCTCTACTTCCTGGAGAACAGCAGAGAGGGAATTTATTACTCAGTGAATGTCCCAGGTGAGAGGGGATGGTATTTCCACTGCTTCGGATGAAAGCAGGGGCATCAGGGGCAGAGGCGGGAGGGGCGGAGGGGGCTGCACAATGGGACAGGGACCGACCCCTCATCTGAAGAGCAATCTCTGTTTTTGGTTTTTGAACTCCGGGAGCTCTGATGATGTTATGCCCAGAGTTCGAGGTCCCCAATAATCAACCACTAAGGAGCCTTTTCAATGCAAAAGCAGAGTCTTTATTCAAACGGAGCCTTTTCCATGCAAAAGCAGAGTCTATTCAAACTCGGGTTTGGCTCTCAGCCTCTTTCTGGCGCAGCAGTGAGGCGAGAGCGAGCCGGGCGGGAACAATGAGTTTTATGGGGTAGGATAATTAGGGGGCTGAGGAAAGTGATGAGGATTACAGAGATTGGTCACTTGAATTGGGGTCTTTCTGTGGTTAAGCCTAATTAGGACCTTCGCTGTGTTCCTGGAGCTTCATTGGTCCATTCGGGCAGTGGTCGGGGAAGTTAGGACATTGCTGGCACACCTGTGGCCACTCCCAGAAAAGGGAGGAGGTTTAGGCAGGGGGCCCAGCCCTATAGGACAAGATGGAGGGGAGTTCATTTCCTTTCACGAGACGCCCCTTCACGGTCAGCTGGCCATCATTCCACAGTCAGGCTTTTCTTTTTTTTAAAAAAAAAAGTCTTTGTGACAAGATATAGAGAAAAGGGCTACATTAAGTCTTGGCAGACCCTGGTCCTTCAATCTGAATTAACATCAGCTATTTTACCAGGGGGCAGATCCAGATGATGCCAGGCGGGGAGAGGGTCAGACTATCTAGGGCCACAGAGAAGGGCAGGAGGGGTGGGCACGGCCCCTAATCTGGACCGGTTGCCGGTTCAATCTCACACACTTGAGGCCCACAAGGATGGCGAAGGGCCGACACACCCAGGAGACATGATGTGGGCAGTGCAGCCATGTCGCCTGGAACCGAGCGCTGAGCACCGGTCCTTAGCGTCCAAGTGGGCAGACCAGTGGGTAAATCATGTTTGAGCGAAACCTGGGGAGGAGGCAGCAGGAGAGCAAAGGAACCTGTGCAATGAGGTGAGGACCATGGGGCACGCATTCACTGTGGGCTAATGTAACGCTCTCTCACGTCACCCAGGGGCTAGCCAGGGAGCAGCTCCCAGGACCCTGAAGAAAGGAGCCTTCCCGCTTCCCTCTCTGAGACCTGGGGTGCAGTGTCTCTCCAGCCGCCTCCATTCCCCAAGGGCAGGGTGGAGGCCAAGTCACGTCATGGGTCACAGAAGGACAGCGCCCGCCACCTGCACCTGCGCTGAGGCTAGAGCCTGAAAGGCAGACACTCCCCAGGGCCAGTGCCACCCAGGAAGGACCCCAACATGACACCAACACCTGAGGATCCAGAGTCCTCAGGGCGGCTAGGACACCAGGTGAGCAGGGAGGGAGGCCTGTTATTTTCTGAGAAACTCAGTAATGTATTCAAATAACTTAATGAGCACCTGTCAGCATGAAAGCACATCTGAGCAGAAGTTTGGAAAATCAAATTCATGGAAAAGCTCATTAACAGTTACCCTCCCTGGCCTGTGTGTCTCAATGGTTAGAGAGCTGGCCCTCAGACCAAAGGATTGCAGGTTCAATTCTTCATCAAGGGTATGTACTTGGGTTGTAAGTTTGATTCCCTGTCCCAATCATGTGTATGTGGGAGGCAGCCAATCAATGTGTTTCTCACACATTGATGTTCCCCCCTCTCTCTCTCTTTCCCTCTCTCTCTTCCCCCTGTCCCCCTCCGCTCCCCTCTTCGACTCTCTCGAAAAATCATTTAAAAGATATCCCCACGTAAGGATTAACAAAACCAAAAAAAAAAAAAAAAAAAGTTAACTTCCTATTGAAAAAATGCCTTGGATTCCCTCTTGTAGTTAGTCCTCTGAGGCAGCAGGCCAAGCGCCGCCCCTCCCTCCCTGAACCCAGGATCTGCCTTGATCTGCCCCTGGGCCAGACCACCAGCTTCCCTTTATCACCCTAACCTCTAGCCATGAAGCACCAGGGTTTGTAGAGAAGCTGCAACGGAGCAGACACCATCTTAAACATAAGAATACTAGCTCAGCTGACAGACAGACAGGGCTTTTGGCATGGACAAGCTGAGGGGGACCCTGCCACAGTCCCAGCAGAGCCAGGTCACTCTTGAGATGTGTCTCCATCCCACATTATCCCTCCTATGGGGCCGGATCTCTACCAATGATTTCCTGGCAGCCTCGGGCCCAGGCCATCTCCACCTTAGGAAAGTCTCAGAGGCCAATGAAGGGAAGCCAAACATGGGGACCTGGTGTGTCCCAAGCAGGTGACTCCTGACCATCAGCACCCAGCGCCTGTGTCCATCAACCTGGCCCTCACTGGTTAGGGTGACAACACTGCAGGGTGAAGAAGGTGGGACCCCTAGGCACTGCAGGAGTAGCAACGCTGACTGTGAAGCAGTGGCCTCCTGCTCCAATGCCCTGCCAATGTCTCCCCTAATCTGCACTCTTTTGCTGGGCACCTGTGTGCCAGGTGAGTGGGGCTAGTGAGCAGCCCTCCATCCACCACTGACAGGAGTCTCTACAATGGGACACACTGAGGTGAGCCACCTCCCGCCCAGCCTCACCTGTCTGCCCCAAGTGCTACATCCAGGCCTCCTCCCTGTGCATGGCTGGCACAAGATTCCTGTCCCTGCCTGATTGGGGGGGACTCCAGTGGGAAATGGCAACAACACAGCTCCCCAGACACTCCAGCATCTCACCAATCCTCCCCATGGATCTGGGTGGCAGGTCAGCATCCTGCCATTGTCCACTGAAGAAGAAGCGCATGAGCCACCTGCTCATGCTCTGCGGCCACCTGGCTCCGATCCCCTCCTCTGCAGGGCAGGCTTCTCAGGGACCCACAAAGGAGCAAGCGAGTGCCATCCTGCCTCTGCACCTGCGGCCAAGCACCCAGGGCTGTCCTGCCCCTGTCACTTGAGTTATACTTTTGGATTCACCACTCATTTCACGGTGAGAAAAACTGTGAGAGAAATGAACATCGCCCTAGTCTGAGCTAGATCCCTCAATGACTGATTTGAGATTTAGTTTCTAAAAGTGAAAAGGACACCCTGATGGCTGGCAATTCCCCTTCCGTGGGAAGAACAAAAATGCGCTTTGATAAACACGTTCTTGTTTAGCCCGCTTCGTTTTGGTAACTTTGCAGAAAATGTGCCCATCACCTGATTCCACAGCCCCAACCACTCATCCACTCATCCACTCAGCCTTCCCCAACATTAGTCTTAAATTATTTTAAGCCCTGGCTGGGTGCACAAAAAGGTTGTGGGTTCGATTCTGATCAGGACACATGCCTGGGTTTCAGGTTTGATGCACAGCCAGGGCATGGATGGGAGGCAACCAATTGATGTTTCTCACATTGATGTTCCTATCTCTAAAAAAATAATACAAACATACTCTTGGGTGAGAATTTATATGTTATCTATAATAATAAAAGGGTAATATGCTAATTAAAACAGACATCTTTCAAGCCGGGGCCGTGAGGGAAGCCCAGGTCCTGGGTGCCAGAGAGAAGCCCGTGCCGGCAACTGGGGGATGGAAGGCCTGCTCTTACAAGGATTTCATGCATCTGTAGATGTTGCTGAAAAGGTAAGGAAAACCTCTCCCACCCTCCAGCAAACTGAAAACAGACGGAGATACTGGCGACAGGTCGTCCCAGAGGTCTCAGGAGAGTTCCAGCCCGAGGCTCGGATGCGGAGACTGAGCCCAAGCATAGCGGGACACCTGCCCTGCAGTGGCAGGCTCTGCGGTGTTTCCACAGAAGTAGCTCTGAGGCCCTGGAATTGTTTTCTCAGAAAATTGCTTTTCCATCTGAGGAGCTCGGCTTGTTGGCCAACCTGACTGTGACAGGCGTGCTGCGGGGGCCCTCCTGTCACAGGAAGAAGCAGATTACCCCGGCGCCTGGAAGACCAGAGCATCTCAGGAGCGAATGTCTCCTCATCAAGCCTTGACAATTCAGAGAAGACAATAATCTATTTGTGCATGTCACCATTACCATTTCCCAGCAGGGTACAGAAAAACAAACCATAGCTTGTTCTACCATTTCCCCCTTCACACCAGAGGACGCAGGGTGTCTGAAATGATCACGGTCACGAAGTTTGGATACCGCCATGGAAACCAAGGTCCAACCAGCTTGAGGAAGAGTGGTGTGGGCAGCAAACTTCTGAACAGCAGGGTCGGGTAGAGGGATGCTGTCAGGGCTCTGTGCCTCTACCCATCCCCAGCTCGTCTGGGACCAGCTCAGCAGCCTCCCCAACTCCAGCAGTCCACTGTGGGTCATGGGAGTGGCAGCTCTGATAACCAGGGCAGGAGAGGGGAGGCCAGCCTGCCCCTGCCTCGAGGGTGGGCTCTCGGGAGCAGAGACCCTGTGACACAGCAGGAGGGGCAGACCTGGACCAGGCAGGGGATGCCTTTGCCTTGAGTCTAGAGCAGCCAAGCCAGCAGATGTCCCTCGAATCACTGCCAGCTGTTCTGGGCAGAGCAGCCTGTTTGGTCCATTGTGATGACTAACAAAGGAGCAATAACTTTCCCATCCAGAGGACAAACCCATCAGCCTGGCAAACACAAGTGGCATTTGAAGAGGATTGCAGGAGCCAGGCTTCGGCTGAGGGCTGCTAAGGATGTCGGCTGCAAGGCTGCTCCCTCAGTGCCATGCAGCCGGAAAATAGAATAACAAATGCTTTGTTCTCAGCCACTGAGCGGTCATGCACAGGTTGTATTCAACATGCTGCGTGCCCTTGTGCATGTGCATGTGCGAGGGGGCAAGCTGGGTCATGGAACCCATGCCGTAAAAGTGCCCACAACAATGCTGGCACGTGGCACCCAGCGGCCCGGCTCACCTGTGCACTGGGAACTGTGCATGTGTCTACGTGTAAGAGGGGGCGGTTCCAGCGAGCCCTGTTTGCCTCAGGCATGCATAATCTCATTATCCTTTAGCTGCTCATTTACACTGGGACATGTGTTGCTCAAGCTCCTTTTCTCCCAGGATGATATTCTGAAAAAAAACCTGTGGCTGTGCCAGCAAACACCAGCAACTGCCCTGGCGCAGACCACCGGGCTCCCACAGATGGACTGTCTGCACAGCCCCCTCCCTGCCCTACAGAGGGTTTCTCGGGTCTGGGCTGGAGGGAGGTCCAGGCTCCCCCTCGAGGGCTGACACCCTCTGTGGGCCCTCCGAGATGCCCTGGAGCCGGATGACGTGACACATGTCACCTCTACCCCGTGTTGAGCCCCTGAGAAAGGGATGGGGGGGCGCTTTGTGCCCTCTTTACATTCACTGGCTGAGAGAATACAGCCCCTGGCTGTGGTCACTAGTGGGAATCCCCTGAACACTCAGGGCCTGATGGGGAAGGTGCAGGTCAGGAGTCCCAGAGGACCCAGTCTGAGTGCTCAGTGCCCCCAGCCCGGCCTTGCTCAGTAGAGTCCAGGCTTGTTGTGGGGATTATACCTTGGAGCCCACAGGCCACCTGGCTTGCTGTGGCCGCCTCTGTGGGACCCCTCCCCCCTGTCCTGGCCACCTGCCCTCAGCCCCTCTGACATCTGGCTTTGATTCCTGTGGGTGTTGCCCTCAATTACAGCTCCCTCAATGACAGCTCCGAGGCAAGAATGACAAGAGGCACCCATTCAGGTTTTATTTTGGAACCTCGTCACTAAGAGATGAGAGATATTTTTCTATTTAAATATATCTAGGCAGGAGAGAATCCAAGATGGCGGCATAGGTAAACGCCTACACTGCTGCCTCGCACAACAATTTCAAAACTACAACTAAAAGACAGAATGGACATCATCCAGAACCACAGGAAAGCTGGCCGAGTATAAGTTCTACAACTAGAAGGAAAGAGAGGGGCTCACAGAGACCCAGAGGAGCTGCAAAAAGCTGAGGTACTGAGACACGCGCCCTGAGAGAGCGGGTGCCCGAGTACCTGGCTGGCTTTCTCTGGCGGGAGGGAGACCAAGACTCTCAACGGCATTGAACCCCTTATCCTACGACACTAAACTCCAGACCCAGCTGAAACTCATACGGGGGGAGTTTGGACTGTGAAAAGGGAGAAGTGCACAGAAATTTAGGGGAGTCGCAAAAGATAGGAGGGCTATCGAGGAAGCGCAAGGCGCTGCTCGGAGGACCGATTGCTGATTGTGCTGCTGGCTTTTGCAAGTGGGCGGGAGACAGACCCTCCCAACTGTGCCACTTCTGAGTCCACTGGCCCCTGTTTCGGGCGAAACCCTGGAGATCTAGACTCCTGTGGTCATGGCAGGCAGAGGAGCTGGAAAGGCAGCGGTCTAGAGGCACTACGGGTGCACGCGCATAAGGACCGCTCCAGCCATTACCCAGTCACGTGAGACTCAGAGGCCGTGGAGGGCGGGGCTGACTGGAAGGCAAGGCGGTTCCTTAAGCCCTGAGACTCCACCCATCCCAAGCTCAACAGAGGCTTCTGCGGTTTTGCAAGTACAGAAGTTTCCCCGACATAGTGAAAATGCCAAGACAAGGGAAGGGATCACAATAAAAAGAAATGGAGGAAAAAAAACGACTGGATATAGAGTTCAGAACCATGTTTATAAGATTTTTCAAGAATATGCTAGAAAAGATGGATAAGTTTATCAAGTCCCAAGAAGAGATGCTAGAGATGATGCATAAATTTAGCGAATCCCAAGAGGAGATGAAAAAGGACCAACTAGAAACACTGACTGAAATAAAAAATATTGTACAGAGTCGTAACAGCAGACTGGAGAAAGGCAAGAATCAAGTCAAAAATTTGAAATATTAAGAAGCAGAAAACACTCAAATACAAAAGCAAGAAGAGAAAAGAATCCAAATATGTGAATATAATGTAAGGACAGCTTCAAGCGTACCAACATCAGAATTGTGGGGGTGCCAGAAGAAGAGAGAGAGCAAGATACTGAAAGCCTATTTAAAGAAATAATGACTGAAAACTTCCCATATCTGGTAAAAGAAATAGACTTACAAGTCCAGGAAGCACACAGAACCCCATATAAAAGGAATCAAAAGAGGACCACACCAAGACACATCATAATTAAAATACGAAGAGCAAAAGACAAAGAGAGAATATTAAAAGCAGCAAGAGAAAAACAGTTTATTACCTACAAGGGAGTACCCATACGACTGTCAGCTGATTTCTCAACAGAAACGATGCAGGCCAGACGGGAGTGGCAAGAAATATTCAACGTGATGAATAGCAAGAACCTACAACCAAGAATAATCTATCCAGCAAAGCTAACATTCAGAATTGAAGGGCAGATAAAGAGCTTCACAGATAAGAAAAAGCTAAAGGAGTTCATCAACCTATATGAAATGCTGAAGGGTACTCTTTTAGAAGAGGAAGAAGAAAAAGATAAAAGCCAAAAAATTATGAACAACAAATACATATCTATCAACAAGT
>PVJN01004792.1:65512-87354 GCA_004026805.1 Lasiurus borealis
AAGGGAGTGGACTGATAATTCTCAGGGGGAAAGGGGTGAGGGGTGTACAGGGAGAGACTGGACAAAAATCATACACCTATGGATGAGATCAATGGGAGGGAGCTAAGGGCAGAGGGAGGGGTGGGAGCTGGGTGGAGGGGTGCTATGGAAGGGAAAAAAGAGAAACAAATGTAATAATCTGAATAATAAAGATTTAATTAAAAATAAATAAATAAATAAATATATCTAAGCAATGAGAGCTCCCTTTGCAGTCAAAGAGAGCAGGTCCAGACCTCTGGAGAGGAGCTGAACTATCAGAAGTTACATTTATGCAAACTCCATCTTCTTCTCCCCTCCCACCCCCGACAGGGATAGGTCAAGAGCAGAGGGTGGATGGAGACATGGATACCCAGCTACCCCATCTGCCTTTCCCGAGAGGGGCCGCTTGGCAAAGCCTCACAAAAAAGTCACCACGGCGAGAGGGGATTCCCTGTAGCCGGGTCCCCTCCCCTGCCCTCCCTCCTCCTCTGGATCATTGGGACATTCCCACCTGGATTAGTGGAGAGAGTGAGTGTGCTACACCAACATGCCTGGGAAATGTATCGCAGGCCAGACATTTGCCTGAGGTCAAGGCCCAGCCTCCTGGGGGAGATCGGACACAGTGCTGCTTCTCTTTGGAAAGTGAACAGATGGACTTGAGTGCCTGCATGTTGGGTGTGCTGTTTGTATGTTTGTCTCTTGTACAAAAGCAAATCTGCAAAAGAAGATGCCTTCCTTCCCTGGGGGGCTGGTTCCAGCGGGATCTGGGTGGGATGGGAAACGGGAATGGGAGAGGGGAATGATTGGGAAGGCGATGGGGTTTCTGTTACTTTGCTAGCTTCAGGCCCAATACAGAGAAGAACCCGGACAATTCAAAGGAAATTCTGAAGACTACTCTGAAATGAGTGTTGTAGCCAAACCTCCCAAGAGTAAGTTTCAGGAAACGGGGTTGCATTGAAACAGATTCTGGATATCGGATTTTCTCTTTCCTTAGGACATGATCTAATACACTCTGGTTCCTCCAAACACCAGCTCTCCTTTCATGTCTGGGCTGGGTCCCCAGAGCCCAGTGAGTTCTGGCCCCTTTCTGCCACCTCCTAAGTGGCTCTGCTTGAGCAATTGGGAAGGTGTAACAAGAGATGCTTGGATGGTCAGGAGAAGGGGCCCTGCTGCTGTTGGGGGAGAAATGACAATCATGACCATGGCATCCCCATGGTCTGTCCCCTTCTCCCGGCCACCTCACTAAATGCTGTGGAGGGACAGTCCCCACCCACAACCTGAGCGAAGTCCCTGAATGGACCCTGCAATGTGGAAATGAAACTCATACCTACACTCGCTGGTACCCCAGGAGCTGAGCCTCCAGCTTCTTTGCCCTTGCCAGACTCCCCCCACTCCCCATCAGCCAGGCACCAGCCTTCCCCGAACACCCTGAGTTCTCTGCCTGAGACTCCTGTGCGGTGGGCTGTGGGCTCCTGAGGGCGCTCTGCGTCACCTGACGCTGACCACACATCTGTGTGTTGGACAGATGGACAGACAAACATCAGACAGACAGAAAGCCCTGAGGAGAGAACAAGACGTGCCTCCCTGCTCTTCCCTGCTTGGTCTCTCCAGCTTACAACAGAGCAAGTTCCTGTTAGGTCTGGGGTAACTGAGGGGCACGAAGTCATACACTCCCTCACACTCAAAGCAGCCCAACAGCATAGGCCATGAGGTCTGCATTTTACACAGGAGGAAACTGAAGTGTATCCTGCGCATTTACCTTGCCCCAGAGCCCAGGTCAGTGGAGAGTGGACGTAGGACTCAAAGACACTGCTACCCAGCCCCCTACCTGCAGCCCCGTGGTGGTCTGTCCCCTCAGGCAGCCACGCCTCACCTGTCTTCTGATTCCTCCAGTGAACAAGGCTGACGTTCACAGCTGAGGGGCAACCTGGGATGAGGTGATAGCCCAGGCTCCATGGGCCTGGGTTGAGCCCTGGGTGCGCCAGTGGCTAGGACACCACGTGAGCACAGTAGAACCCAGGGGAGAGGACCAGCCTGCCCCGCCAGCCCACTGGCGCTCAAACTTCGCTTACATTTGTACATGTGTTGATATATTTTTAAGTCATCCTTGGAATACTGTGCATCCTGGAACCTGTACAATTTCTACGCTGCCAGGGGAAAACCTGAAGCCAAATACTACAAATCCTGCACTTCGAGCTGTTTTGAGTGTCTCATGAACCTGTACTCCCCACCTGCCTGGAGCCTGGAGCAAACACAATAATAATAATTCTATGTAATAAAGGGGTAATATGTAAATTGTCTCCTCCAGCCCTAACCAGTTTGGCTCAGTGGATAGAGTAGTGGCCTTCAGACTCAAGAGTCCCAGGTTCGATTCTGGTCAAGGACATGTACCTTGGTTGTGGGCACATACCCAGTAGGGGGTGTGCAGGAGGCAGCTAATTGATGTTTCTCTCTCATCAATGTTTCTAACTCTCTAACCCTCTCCCTTCCTCTCTGTAAAAATTTAAAAAAATCAATAAAATATAATTTTTTAAAAAATGAAAAGAAAAGAAAAAGAAAAATACATTGTCCCCTCCATTAGGAATTCAACTGGAGCTTGACCAGGGGGCGGGGCTGGCCAGCCAACTGCCTAGGCTCCTCCTTCCCTCCGGCTCCACCCCCCAATCAGCCCCCTGTCCTCTGATGATCTGGGTCGGGCAGGCTGGCTAAATGGGCCCCGATCAGGCAGGCCAGCCAGATCCCACCTGTACACCAATTTGTGCACCTGCCTCTAGTAATAATAACAGCAACGTTTGTTGTTTTGAGTTACTCAGCTAGGGGCACTTTGTTGGTAGCAATAAGTAAATATATCACCAATGGGTGTGTGGCCATGAGCTTATTTTTAAAACTTAGAAAGAAGCCCTCTTGCTAGCAAGAATTGCCCAATGCTGGGGCGGGGACCAGAGGAAAGAGTGAGACCCCATGAAGCTATGACTCCAAGAACTGAATTCTTGTGGCCAGAGAAGGAAAGCCTCTTCCAATGGACCCTTGTGTTGACCAGCAGTCCTCACAGCTATAGGCCTGGGACTGAATGGGGGTCCTCTGTTCCCAGCTTCCGGGCGATTCCCTCCACATCTGGAAGTTGATGAGAGTGACAGTGGACATTGCACATTCTGGCTGTGGACTGCATGGTCTCTTCTCCTCCAGTTCAGAAAAGTCCAGGGATCCAACTATGCAGCAGGCAGTGCCAGGGGCTGGGATAATGTAGCAAAGAAATCAGACCCGGCCTGGACTGCACCACCCAGTTATCTTCCCTTTGGCAACCCTTGGTCCTACCTCTATCCCAGGGCACAGGTAATGCCCTGCTCAGCAGCCAGGACCCATGTCAAAGACCCCAAGAAGGTGAGTGCCATCCCAGCCACACCCCTCTAGCTTCACGCAGGGAATGAGACCCTCAGGAATGGATCTTGGCCCTCGATGCCCACTGGGCGGGCCAGCTCCTACAATACACGGCATTTGGAGTGTTGGTGTTTGGCAGCAGGTCCCCAAAGCTCTCCAGATGGCCATGGAGCTCTGCTCCCTTAAAGCGCTCAAAGTGCCAATTGTATGCCAGTCACCAATGGACACACCCCAGGGTCATCCCTCCCTGGAGGCAAAGATCATAGAGCTGGTGGCTTGACTGTGCCTTGCAGGCTCAGAGCAGAGCTGTCTCTAGCCGGCTGCCCAGAGCCAGACCAGAGCCCACTTTGTAGAACAAGGCCTCCAAGTGACATATCCTAGGTGATTTTAAGCAAATGCCTTGTCATAATATTTGTGCTAAGTTCCCTTTTGTAAATTTCTAAGCTTCTAGGCCAGCTCAAAGAGAAACCTTTGAAAGGAAAGCCAGCTTAGCAGAAAGGTCATGGGTTTGAAAACCAAACAGTGAACTGAGGAGGCCAGGCAAGATTGCATTTTCTTGAGCATGGTCCTAAGCAGCACCAGCAAAGGGACAGGCTCAGTGACCACGGCTGGTGCCTTCCCCTGAGGGGACTCCTGATAGAGAAGGGCAGAGGGTACAATGGTTGGCAAAACCCAACATTACCATTACTCCCTTTTGTGACGCAGACACACAGGTCCCAACCCCATGGTCTCTTAACTGATAGGTCTGTCTTTCAGAGAGCAAACCTGGTCTACTCAGTGGGGTTTTAAAGCAACCTCTGTTGACCACGGCACTTCTTCTGCCACCCCCTGAAGGTGCCACGCAAACCGCTCTAGTGTTTGGTGCACAGCTGCTCGCTCAGCACCTCCTGTGGCCCCACGGCCAGCTTTGTAACAACCTGGCCCTGGAGCATCGGTCCATTCAGGACATAATCGAGGCCCAGAGAAGTGGAAAAGCTGGCCCAGGTCAGTAGCAGGGCCCAGTTTGAGCTCGTGTGGCCCAAGTTGGCTGTTGGCTGTGCTGGCCTCTGACAGAGGGACGCTGGTGCTTGCTTTGAAGGCTACATGTTTAAGCCATAATGTCATGTGAACGACTCCCTGGGAACACAGCTGTGGGTGACACAGGCATCCCAAGCCAGCTGCAAACAGGAATAAGCAGGAACCCAGACAGCCACTGTCAGCCGGAGCTTAAACTTCCCTCCTGAGCAGGACGGGTTCCTGGGCCTCACCCCTTTACTTCCCAGCCCCTACCCCACTGCCCAGGGCCCTCAGCCCACTGGGTTCTAGTCTCAGGACAGCAGGTGCCGCCTGCCAGTCCACAACCAGTCCACACAGAGACAGGTACAGGCTCTGAGGCTGTGACTCCACCCGGCCCCGCACAGCACAGACTCTCAGGGTGACTTTTGATGGCCCAATCAGACCCCATAAGGAACCCGCTTGCATGGGAGGTGTGTTGCTTTGCTCCTGCATCCTGCCTCCTGCCTCCCTCTCCACCTACTATCTGTGCTGGAGCCCCAGAGCACCAACTTCTGGCTGCCACACCACCAGGAAGCCCGTGGCCCCTTCCCTGATGGAGTGAGGAGATGGGTGAAGTGAAGAGGTGGGAGGAGGCGGCCCCTCCCTCCCAGGGTGAAGCAGGAAGGCAAAGGGAAGGAAGGCCTGTGGCCTGGGAAGGGTCCCTGAAAACAGCCAGCATCCCTACCGCCCACACCCAATGCCCCTGAGAGCATGTTGGGGACCCGAGCCTTTTACCCCCAGCGGGGCGGGGTCAGCGGCTGGGGCCGCCTCCCATTTTTCGCTCCTCCCAACCTCCCAGGCTGGGCGCGCCCCTCTGTCGCCAGCTCCTGGAAGCGCGGAGCCTGGAGGGCCCCGGGCGGGGCGAGAAGTGTGCGGGGTGGGCTTGCTCCGAGCTCCAGCGAGGTGCTGAGGCAGCCTGAGTGAACTCGCTCCCGCACAGGCTCGCCCGCAGCCCAAGCAGGAGGGAGCGGCTCAGCACGGAGGGAACGGGCAGCTGCGAGTCTGAGCAGGAGGGAATCGCAGATCCCCGGGTGAGCGCAAGCCGCTAGCTAGCGCTCCAGGGGCGGGTCCGGCTCGATCGCTTCCCCGCTGGAAAGCGTCCGCTGGCTCTCTCCCGCGCTCCCCTCGGGCTTGGTCCACCCCAACCACCTGAGACACGCCCACCTCCCTTGGACTTCAGCGGCGGGGGCGCTGGACTGAGCCTGGAACCCTGACTAGCACGGCACCAGGCCCAGCACACTCAGCATGCGCCTCAATAGCTCAGCGACCAGCTCCGGCTCCCTGGGCGCTGGGCCCTTTCTGCTGCCGCCCTCGCTCTCGGGCCCTGGCTGGGACAATGCCTCAGAGCAGGAGCAAGCGCCACCCAGCAGCGACTTGGACGTGGACACGGACATCTACTCCAAGGTGCTGGTGACTGCAGTGTACCTGGCGCTCTTCGCCGTGGGCACGGTGGGCAACGCGGTGACAGTGTTCACGCTGGCGCGAAAGAAGTCGCTACAGAGCCTGCAGAGCACTGTGCACTACCACCTGGGCAGCCTGGCGCTCTCTGATCTGCTCATCCTACTGCTGGCCATGCCCGTGGAACTGTACAACTTCATCTGGGTGCACCACCCCTGGGCCTTTGGGGATGCTGTCTGCAGGGGCTACTACTTCCTACGAGATGCCTGCACCTACGCCACGGCCCTCAATGTGGCCAGCCTGAGCCTGGAGCGCTATCTGGCCATCTGCCACCCCTTCAAGGCCAAGACTCTCATGTCTCGGAGCCGCACCAAGAAGTTCATCAGCACCATCTGGGTCGCTGCCGGCCTGCTGGCTATGCCCATGCTCTTCACCATGGGTGAGCAGAGCCGTGGCGCGGACAGCCAGGACCCCAACAGCCTGGTGTGCACGCCCATCGTCAGTGCTGCCACCATCAAAGTCGTCATCCAGGTGAGCAGCCTGTTCCCAGAGAGAATGGGAAAGCCTGCGGTCTCTTTCCTTCACCCCTAAAGGAGTTCCCTCTGGATGCAGGAAGTTGGAGAAACATTTCTGAGAAATGTTGCTCCCAGGAAGCTGGGGAGAGGTAGGGGAGCAGCCTGGCCCCTCTTCTTATCACCTTTGACTCCAGGGTTGCCAGGCTTCAGCCCTTTATCTCATCCCCTCTTCTATCAAGAGGTCAGGGCTTCAGATCCTGATCTCCTTGGGGGCCAAGGATGGGCCTTGGCAGCCTCCAGATTCCCTGTGCACTGGGCTGGCTCCCAGGGTCCCCTGTACAGGGCTCTGAGACCACTGGTCCCAGAAGGAGGTGGGTCTGTCTCCCCGCAGCAGATGCCCAGGTTGCCTGTGCCTGTTGGGAGGCCAGCTGATTGGTCTAGCCTTAGTTTCCCCACCCGCCTGACAGGGCACCCAGAGCCCTGACCTCAGCAGTCAGAGGCTCAAGAGAGCTGTGGGGTGCTAAGGGCTTTGCCACGGAAAGGTTCAGAGGCGCCCTCATGGGTGTGGTAGAGACCATGTTGTCTTTGCTGGGCATAACCGGAGTCTGGGTGTGGTGGCAGGTGAGGGCTGTGGGAGGCAAGCACCCTACAGCAAGCAGCTTGCTGCTCTCCCCAGGTCTGAGCACTGCACAATGGGAATCCAGATAGGACCCCACCCAGACAATCGCTTGGAGGAGGGACTTGGCCGGGTGGGGGATCCAGCTCCCCCACAAAAGACTTGTCAGGCAGGACTTCCAGAAGAAGGCATCCACAGAGGAGTCCAGTCCGGGCAGAAGTGCCACTTTGAATGGCATCGTGGCCTAGGCCATGGGTAGCCATGGCGGTGCAGGATGAGACAGGGAGGCCAAGGGATGGAGGGTCCGGGCAGGGTGGGAGGAGGAGCCAGAGTAGCACTGCCCCTGTCGGGCATCATCTCACACACAAGCCATACCTACCAAACAGATGGTGCTGATGCACCAGAAGTGGGACTTGGGCAGGGGGGCAGCAATGGGGAGGTGCTGTCATCTCTCTACACCTCGATCCCTGGACTCTGACCTCATGGGTCCCCCTCACCTCTGCTTGTGACTCCCGGTGCCCCGTGTGGAGAGGCCCCATCCCATGTAGCCACGCCCAGTGGGGAAGAGTCACAGCAGGGCTGCAGCCAGCACTACAGGCACGGGTCACAGTGGGAATCACCTTTCCCCTTCTTTGAGGTTCCATTTTCTTCCCGAGCTCCTGTCCTTGACCGGCTGTGCCCAGGGGCCTCTCCCAGCCTGCCTTGGCATTGAGGAGGGCAGCAGCCATGCCACCTGCCTTCAAAGGTGTGATGTAGGCTTAGGTCAGCAACTCACTGCCCACCCAGGAGATGCCTTCAAGCAGACCTCCAGGGCTCAGCCAGGGGCTGCCTGAGGTGATCATCATCAGAACAAGAGCAGAGGGAGCACAGCTCCATAAAGCATTCTCCTCCGGCTTGGTGGCCACTCAGCTGGCCCCACAGAACAGACCCCTGATGCGTACCGCCCCACCTCCCGAAGGGCCATTCTGTGTCCTTGTGCGGTGGCTGTGGCACGGGCCTGTGGGAAGTCCTGTTCCTTCGGCCACTGGGTGAGGGTCTGCTGAGTGTCCACGATGGCCTGGCCTTGCCATTTGCCAAAGACTCGTGAGCTTTCTTCCCAGTGCCTCTCTTCAAAGGCCTCTGCTGCTGGGCACTTAGCATGCTGAGACGTTCGTCCACCTGCGGCCAACAGCTCCCACGGGCCTCTGCACCCCCAGCTTTCTGCTCCCTGTACTCGAACGAGCTTCCTTGCAGGACATGGCCTTGGCCTGCCATCTTCCTCTCTCCTGCTCAGCCATTGCCCTCTCAGGCACTTTCCCAGGTAACAGTTCTGCTCAGGCTTCTGCACTTGACAGTCTGGGTAAACTTCTGCTGTTTTTCAAGTGACATCTGGCCAAAGACAACTGGGGGCCTGCATTGGCATGTCTTGTCCATTGTGTTCGGAGGTGTTGGCCAATCACAGATCCGCCTCTGCAGGTCCCTTCTGGACATTGTAAACAAGTCATGGTTAGAAATGAGTTGTGCCGAGACCAGTTTGGGTCAGTGGATAGAGCAAGGGCCTGCAGACTGAAAGCTGGCAGGTTCGATTCTGGTCGGGGGCATGTACCTTGCTTGCGGGCACATCTCCAGTGTGGGGTGTGCAGGAGCCATGTCTCTCTCTCATCGATGTTTCTCCCTCTTCCTTCCTCTCTGTGAAAAATCAATAAAATATATTTTTTTAAAAAGTCACTGCTGGCCACAATTATGATTGCCCTAAAAACACTATGTTTCCAAATTTTGAAAAAAGAAGTGAGTTGTGACAAAGATATCTGATCAGCTTTGAGGTGGTGAGTAGAGGGGACATTTCCCGAGTGTGGCCTGGGCCAGGGTGACAACAGGCAGAGCAGAGCTGACGGGGAGGACAGGGTGGCCCCATGCTAGCACAAGCACAGCTTAGGGAGTGGAGGACCTGTGGAGTGAGCGGTCACATGCTCATCCAGTGAGGAAGTCCCTTTCAGAAACAGGGTGCCCCTGCTGTCCACGCAGGCATCTTAGAGGCAGCGGCCATCCACACGTGACCCTGTACGTGGGTTGAGTCAGGCTGGTCCCCACCATTCCGACTGACCCCGCTCTGACCTGGGGGTGTTTCAGGTCCTGCTGTCACAGGTTCCCTGTCGCTGGCTTCCGGTGGCAAAGCCCACGTCAGGTGGCACAGTGAATGTCTGCTGTGCAGTGGCGGCCAGGAAAACCATGAGCTGAGCCTGGCGGAAGCCTGGGGTGTGAGTGTCCCGCTCATATCCCACATGGCCAGTGCTTTCCAGTCCAGCATCGCCAGGTGGGAGCCCAGAACCCTGCGTGAGCAGCGGCAGCAGTGGGGGGTGGTCCTGTCCTGATCTCATGGCTGCTGTTTTCCAGGACTGGGGCCCCACCTCCCCACTGCTGCTACAGAAGATCTCTTTCAGGTTCAGTGCCAGCAGAGGGGCCCCTCACTGGGTGGCAGCCTGGGCAGGGTGCCCCCTCCCTGGGGGAGTGAAGTGTCCCAGGAGGAGATCCGGACCACCTGCTCGGCTGCCCGAGCACCAGGCCATTCGCGTCCGACGTGGTTCCATGGAGGCAGAGGCAGCCGAGCAAGACTTGTCTCCACAAAGTGGAGGAAAACTGGTTGCAGTGAGGCCACCAATCACCTGTCAGTGTTTCTTGGCTGCAGCCAGCAAACTCCTCCTTGGGCAGTGCTCCAAGGGCACCCACCCATCTACCGGTTCACAACCCTTATTCCCTGGTTGGAGAATTGAGCTGTAAACATGTGTGTGCTGGACCTTGTATGAATGCATGTTTTCATTTACCCTGAGGAGATACTTAGGAGTCAGACTGTGGGACGTACAGTGGCCTCGGTGCCAAGGTCACAGAGATGTCCTTGTCTGTCTCCTAGAAATCTTCATAGTTTCGTGTCATGTTTAGGGTTATGGTCCATTCTGAGCTGGTTTTCACCAGCTTGGGAGGCCCAAGTCTTCTTTGCGCACAGGCACCTGAGTGACCAGGGCCCCATGTAGAGAGGCTTCTCTCCAGTGAAGTGTTTGGCACTTGAATCAAAACCCCCCACCCTGTTCCTGTTCCTGAGTCCCCTGCTCCTCCTACCTGTGCTCTGACTGCCCACCCCCACCCCCCCGCGCTGCCGTGATGACACGGCTCTACAGTCTTCCCAGTGCCGGCGCGTCAAACATGAGGCACGCTGAGGTAGAGTGCGTCCTCCTCGTCCTTCTCTAACCGCCTTGCTACCCAAGGCCCCTTGCTTCCTACACAAGCTTTAGAGTCAGCTTTCCAGCCAACATGTATGGAGAGCCTGCAGCGACTCCATCTGGCCGAGAGCATCTCTAGGCTAACGTGCAGAGACGAGGCATCTGATGCGGGGGAGCGGGGCTGGGGGCAAACAAGTTCAGTACTCGAGAGGTTCATTCGGGACCTCTTTCATTTATTCCCTCGGGAGTTTTCAACATGCAGATCCTACATATTTATAAACCCTTTCTTTGTGGCTGTTCTTGTAACAGCTGCTCTCAGCCATCCACGCTCATCCCCGAGTTTCCCAGGTCAGTGTCCCTGTTCATGCCTGACGCTGCCCACGCCTCACTCTCTACAGGCAGCTCTCTAAACTGACTGCTTTTTCCCTTGTGGGTCCCATTGTCCTATTTCTTTGCATATCCAGGCACCTTATTCATACTGGACAGTGTGTGTGACGCATGGCAGAGATGCTGGGCTCTGTTATCTTTCTCTGAGGAGTGGACATTCTTGCTTCAGTTGGCTGCTCAGTTGCTGGCCTTTAGAATTTGGGCAGACTCGCTTTTACGCCTCACTAGTCCAGACTCTGTCTCCCTGGGATTTTGTCAGAATTGGCTGCTGAGGGCAGGTGTAGCCTGGACCCTCCCCGAGGACTCGGTTTCCCTCCTAAGTGAGCCTTGCAGGCTTCCCAGGGGGATAGCGGATGTTAATGAGACCTCTCCCCCTAACTCTGCCAGATGCCAGATGCCCTTCCCTAGCCTGTCACAGGTTTGTCTATGCACACAGCCCTGCCAGCCCACAGGCTGCTCCACACCTCATCCTGCAGGTCTTCCCTCCTGTGTCTCATTCTGCTGATTCAGTAACTTAGCCACCCCAATCTCACATCTCTGCCTCCTCAGCGGGAACAGCCAAGCTCTGCCAAGACCCCAGCTCCTTGTGTCACAATCAGGGAAATTTCCCCACAAAAAGGGACAGGTGACTGGGGACCAAGCTTCGCATAGTAGCTTGCCCAATGTGGAACAGTCACCCGACATTCTGCACAATCGTAGAGCTGTCTGTGCAGGAGACACAGTCCAGGACTCTATGTGCCGCCTCCCGTGGACTCTAAACACTGCCCACTTTAAACACATCTGAGGTGGTTTATGATAAAAGACTGGTTCAGAGGAATTACTAAAACAATGTTGAGCCTTGCTGCCGTGGCTCAGTGGTTAGAGTACTGGCACACACCCAAGGGTCTCGAGTTCAATTTCTGGTCAATGATTCAGGGTATGGCCAATCGGTGTGTCTCTAACATACGTCTCTCCCTTCCCTTGCTCCCTTCTACTCTCTGAAAAAGCAATGTAAAAAAAATCCTCAGTCTAGGATTAACATAAAAAGAAAACCCCAACCATTTTGCAAAATGATACATCACAAGAAACATAGTCATCCGAGAAGCAAAGCTGAAGATAGACACTGTATTTGGGTAAATCTTAGACTGAGGAAAAGAGCCACATTATTTATGCTGAAACATTTTTAGTTCAGTGTCTCTGTTGAAAGGTGAATGTGTTATAAATTTCACTCCCTCTTGACATAGTCAATGACTACAGCATTCTTCAGAGAGTTTTGTGCCCTTGTAATCCAGAACAGTTCTTTCATTAAAAAAACATACCACAGAAACCAAGATGGCGGCATAGGTAAACACCTACACTGCTGCCTCGCACAACAATTTCAAAACTACAACTAAAAGACAAAACAGACATCATCCAGAACCACAGGAAAGCTGGCTGAGTGGAAATTCTACAACCAGAAGGAAAGAGAGGGGCTCACGGAGACTCAGGAGAGCTGCAAAAAGCTGAGGTACAGAGATGCAAGTGTGGAGAGAGCAGGCGGTGGAGTGCCTGGCTGGCTTCCTCTGGTGGGAGGGAGAGGAGACTCCCAACTGCACTGAACCCCTTATCCTATATCATTGAACCCCGGTTCCAGGCAATAGTCAAAGGGGGGGAGTCTGGACTGTGGGAAGGGAAGTGTGCACAGAAATTTAGAGGAGCTGCGAAAGGGCAGAGGTCTAGGGGAGCGCACACCACTGCGCGCAGAAGACAGACTGCTGATTGTGCCGCTGGCTTTCTCTAGTGGGCAGGAGACAGAGCCTCCCAACTGTGCCACTTCTAACTGCACTGAACCCCAGTTTCGGCTGAGATCATACGGGTCCTGGAGTATTGGGGAGCCAGAAAGACAGAGGTCTAGAGGCACACACGCACATGTGCACAGAGAGGCTACAACAATTATGGAGAGACACTTGAGACACAGGGGCTGTGTAGGGCGGGGCTGACTGGAAGCCAAGGCCATTTGCTAAGTCCTGAGACTCCACTCCATCCAAGCTCAACAGAGACGCTTTTGCAGTTTTGCAAGTCTTGAATCATAAGTTCTCCTGGCATAGTGAAAATGCGAAGACAAAGGAACAGATTACAAATGAAAGAAATGGAGGAAAAGAAACAATTGGATGTAGAGTTCAAAACCATGGTTATAAGGTTTTTGAAGAATTTCCTAGAAAAGATGGATAAATTTAGAAAGACCCAAGAGGAGATGAAAAAGGACCAACTAGAAATTAAACATACACTGACTGAAATAAAAAATATTATACAGAGACCTAACAGCAGACTAGAGGAATGCAAGAATCAAGTCAAACATTTGAAATACAAAAAAGCAGAAAACACTCAAATGGAAAAGCAAGAAGAAAAAAGAATCCAAAAATGTGAAGATAGTATAAGGAGCCTCTGGGACAACTTTAAGTGTACCAACATCCGAATTATGGGGGTGCCAGAAGAAGAGAGAGAGAAAGATACTGAAAACCTATTTGAAGAAATAATGACTGAAAATTTCCCGCACCTGGTACAAGTCCAGGAAGTGCACAGAACCCCAAATAAAGGGAATCCAAAGAGGATCACACCAAAACACATCATAATTAAAATGCCAAGAGCAAAAGACAAAGAGAGAATATTAAAAGCAGCAAGAAAAAAAAACAGTTAATTACCTACAAGGGAGTACCCATACAATTGTCAGGTGATTTCTCAACAGAAACTATACAGGCCAGACCGGAGTGGCAAGAAATATTCAAAGTGATGAATAGCAAGAACCTACAACTAAGATTACTCTAACCAGTAAAGCTATCATTCAGAATTGAAGGGCAGATAAAGAGTTTCACAGATAAGAAAAAGCTAAAGGATTTCATCAACACCAAACCAGTATTATATAAAATGCTGAAAGGTACTCTTTAAGAAGAAGAAGAAGAAGAAAGTAAAGATAAAAATTATGAACAACAAATATATATCTATCAACAAGTGAATCTAAAAATCAAGTGAATTAAAAATCTGATGAACAGAATAAACTGGTGAATAGAATAGAATCAGGGGCATAGAAAGGGAGTGGACTGACAATTCTCAGGGGGAAAGGGGTGAGAGGGTGCGGGGAGAGACTGGACAAAAATCATACACCTATGGATGAGGACAATGCGGGGGGAGTTAAGGGTAGAGGGAGGGATGGAAGCTATGGGGGGAAAAATGAGAAACAAATGTAATAATCTGAACAATTAATATTTATTAAATTTAAAAAAAACACTTCTGCGCTGGCAGGTGTGCTCAGTGGTTAGAACGGCCCATGCACCGAAGTGTCCCAAGTTTGATTCTGGTCAAGGCACATAACTGGGTTGCAGGTTTGATCCCTGGTCAGGGCTCCTACAGGAGGCAACCAATGGATGTCTCTCTCATATCAATGGCTTTCTCTCTCTCTCTCTCTCTCTCTCTCTCTCTCTCTCTCTCTCTCTCTCTTCCACTCTCTCCAAAAAAACCAATGGAGCCGAAACCAGTTTGGCTCTGTGGAGAGAGCGTCAGCCTGCGGACTGAAGGGTCCCAGGTTCGATTGTGGTCAAGGGCATGAATCTTGGTTGCGGGCACATCCCCATTAGGGGGCGTGCAAAAGGCGTCTGATTGATCTCTCTCTCTCTCTCATTGATGTTTCTAATTCTCTATCCCTCTCCCTTCTCCTCTGTAAAAAAAAAAAAAATCAATAAAATATATTTTTGAAAAATCAATGAAGCCGAAACTGGTTTGGCTCATTGGATAGAGCATCAGCCTGCAGACTGAAGGGTCCCAGGTTTGATTCCCATCAAGGGCATGTACCTTAGTTGTAGGCACATCCCCAGGAAGGGGCATGTAGGAGGCAGCTAATCGATGTCTCTCATCAATATTTCTAACTCTTTGTCCCTCTCCCTTCCTCTCTGTAAAAAATCAATAAAATATATTTTTTAAAAAATCAATGGAAAAATATACTCAGAGGAGGATTAACAATAACCAAAAGACCCACACCACTTCAAACCTCCAGAGCACTCAGAGAGCCCGGGGCAGTGTGGGAGTTACTGTGCTGAGCAGCCAGGCAGGAGTGCTGTGCCTGGAGTAACTCCTCAGCTGTGGGCAGGACACAGCCGCTGGCTCCTGAGGGCCAGGGACAGTGGCAGTTCATCAGGTTGTGCCACTTGGGAGACCCGTGCATCAGGCTATCCAGGACATGCTGATCTGGAATGAAAATCAAACACTCACTCCATCCTAAGTCAGTTGGCCTGGGCTCTGCGCTCAACAGGATGTGCTCGGCGAGAGGCAGCTGTCAGCGAGGGTCAGAATTTATTTGCTGGGGTGAGGGAGAAGCAGTCACCTCTATACTGAGCCTCTCCCAGGACCCGGGTCATGGCTCACCTGCCGTTCCATCGTCATCGCCACGGTGTGCTCCAGGGACCTTCAAGGGGAGGGGCACTAAGTGGGGGTGAGGGTTCTCCCTGGACCCTCTCGAAGTCACAGCCTGGAGACCGCCCCTGGGCTGTCCTCTGCACGGTGAACCCTGTGATGTCATCCATTTCTTTCCCTCTGGCACTGGGCCTTCCGGTGAGCTTGCTCTGTGGCCTCAGGTGGGCTGCCCACCTTCCCAGGACAGCAGGCCAGGAGCACAGGCCCAGTGCCAAGGGCGGAGGCAGGGCAGTGGAACCCATGAACACTGAGTCTTGGTGATCCCATGCCCACGTGGCTTTGCAGAAAGCAGGAGAGAGGCCTTCAAAAGGCCCCTGTCCCCACAGGCTGGCACAATGCCCGGATCCCAGATTCTGCCAGCCCTGAGACCCATTTTGCCGAGGTGGACTGTCCTCTTGGGACTTGAGCTGCTCCATCTCCAGGCTGACCAAACTTGGAGGACGAGGGGCAGATGAGGGCACAGGGCCTGGAGGGTGCAGGTCTCCCGGACCCTTTGCTCTCTCAGAGACCCAGAAGGTTGGGGATAACACTGGTCTGCCGAAGTGAGCCACAAACAGGCGCTGGAGTAGGGTGTGGGGTTGGGATTATGGCCCAGCCAAAAGGGATTTTCTGGACCAGGAGGTGCCTCTGAGGTCCTGACCCATCCAACTGGCCTGCAGACTAGATGCAGATGTTTGCCGGGCACTGAGACAAGGCTCCACATCCTGCAATTCCTTTTCCTGACAGCTTGTTTAAAGGACACGTCCAATAAAGGGGGCGTATAGGAAACTTCCATTTAACCCCAGGGCAGGTCCTCGTGTCTCTAACCCCAAACACCTTTTGTCCTGAAGGCTCCATGGGTCTCTTGAGCAGATATGCTAGTGGCCGGGACCTGCCATGTTCCACAGGGTCAGTGGTCATCAGCACAGGGACTTAAGCCCAGCCCCTTCCCCTGCTGAGGGGGTGCCTCTGTGGGTGACATTTACAGTGTTTAGAGCTGATTGCAGCACTTTCTGGGTGCCCCTTGCTGAGCTTGAATGGATCCTTCCCTGGCCTTTTAAACTAATTCAAAAAGTGGATGGGGCACCCCTGGGTCGACTCTCCCCAAAATTGAGAGCTGGGATCAACCTGCAGGAGCCACAATTAAAATCTAAGCACTGACATGCCAGGGATCAGGCTATCCAGAAGGCTCCAGCTTCCAGGAGCTGGCCACAGCTGTCACGCAACTTCCATGCTCATTGCCAATGACTTAAACTCACTTCCATTTCTCCTGCCCTGGGGAAATCGGAGATCGAAGCCCAGGAGAATGGGCTCTTTATGACAAAAACCATGGGTTTGCCTGGACTTAGGGAGAGAAGACAGGCCCCATGAACCCCTCACTCTGCATCTGTGTTCTGCACCTGTAAGATGAAGCCAATGTCCCCTCCGCCTACACTCAGTCCCATGTGACCCAACACTCCCTTGCAGAGCAGACTTACCTTCCTTCCTTTCTTTTTCCTTTCTTTCTTTCTCTCTCTTTCTTTCTTTCTTATCCTCACCTTAGGACATTTTTCTGTTGCTTTTAGAGAGAGTGGAAAGGAGAGAGGGGGGATGGGGAAAGAGAGAGAAACATGGATATGAGAGAGACACATAGATTGACTGCCTCCTGCACACACCCTAACTGGGGCTCAGGAATGATCCTATAACCCAGGTATGCACCTTTCACCAGAAATCAAACATGAGCCCCTTGGTTGTAGGCCGACACTTTAATTCCTGAGTAGCACCGCCAGGGCACATGGCAGAGCTTCACAAGCATGGAGGTTTTCTCTGTCACTGTGCTGATTTGGGCCAAGCAGTGCCTTTGTCCACACACAGCAGGGCACCTGAAGCACCAGCCACACTTTACTGCATGAGGCTGTGGAGCTGCAGGATGCCCTCGGCCATGGTCTCTGCCAGCAAGCAAATTTCCTCCTTCACATCACTTTGCCTTGCTTGGGAGCCATTCCCTCTGCATCTACCCCTCTGCAATTTACCCCTCTGCATCCCAAGGAGGCTGCTGCACCGAGGCTGCAGGGTGCTGGCTGCTGGCCAGAGCACGGAGGGAGTGAACTCAGCCTCACCTGTGCTCCTGGGTCCCAAAGGCCCCAAGTGCTCCAGGACCAAAGGTTCTCTGTGAGACCAGACCAGCCGGCCAAGCAGGGCCGCCCCTGCACCCACAGCCCACACTTGTCGCTATATGTGGTGGACTCTGCAGCGGTCTTGGTTCCTTCCCAGCCGCACGGCACAACCCGAATCTCTGTGCAAGGAGTCAGGCCTGAGCTGGGTGGGTCCCAGGGGGCTAGCAGGAGTTTCCCAGGAACAGGTGGGCCCCAGTGCCAAGCCAAACAGCTTGCATCTGCCATGGAAAATAAACAGGTCGCTCCTGCCTGGGCCGCACTCCCTTCCAACAGGTGGGTCTACAGCCAACTCCTGTGCTTTGGGCCAGGCTGCTGGCTCCGCAGGGGTGGTCTGAGGCGTCCCTGGGAAAGCTGCGGGGCAATGGCTCTGATCCCGGCTGGTGGTGGAGCAGCTGTATCAGCAGCACAGATGGAGTAGTGGGACGTGGATCCCACAAAAACCTGTGTCCGAGGTGGTGGAGGAAGAGCCGTGGCTCTGGTGGAAAAGCTTTTACAGCAAATGGCCCTGTATCCTGAGAATCCACACAAACAGCCACGGTGGCGAGGCCGTGCCCTCGGCCCAGGGCAGACTGTCTGCAGGAGCTTCTGAGGCCAGCATGGGCTGAGGGCCTGGCGGAGCCCACACAACCATTCTTAGGGCCTTAAGACAAGTCCCTCCCACTTCCACCCTTTTGTTCTGATTCAACTTCCCCCCCCCAGCTTTCTCTCCCCCTATTGGGATCACGGTGGATGGCCCAGGCCGAGCTCATTGCTGACATCTGGGAGGAAGGGGCCTCTAGCAGCTGGCAGCTTTGAAGTGCCAGAACGTTCTTCAGTGAGATCCCCTCCCCCATGGCACTGTCACATCATGGCAGAGAGGCATGGCCGGGCCACTCTTCTGGGAGCACAGAATAAGCCTGCACAGTCTCAAGACCATGAATGTTCATGGCAGCACATTCCAATGAGGTAAAGTCATGAACAGTGTGAGACTGTGTTTTGGGAGAAGATCCATCAGAGGAGGTGAGTCTCGGTTAGCAGTCGTAGCAGGCAGCACCTCCATGGCCCTGGTGCGGCCGCAGCTCCTCCGCATGGTATCCTCCAGTGTCACAGCTCTGGGGGGTCAAACACTAACCCTCACGGGGAAGGAGCTGGCTGGTTCTCCTGAAACAGTGGGCTGAGAGCACAGGCAGTGCCCATGGGAGTCAGTCCAGGATCCATTCCGGGAAGAGAGTTTTAGAAAGCTCCACTACTATGGATGAGCTCCAGGCCGTCCTACCAGAGGATGCCGGTGGGCAGCTGGGGGAGCATGGCATGGTAGTTTCAGGATGGGGGAGGGAGAGGGACACCACCCTCTGAGGACCATTCATGACTTGGGTCTCAGCTGATGAGGAAGAAGGTTCTGGGCTGGGAGCAGCCATGGGGCAGGGGCGGGGTCACTGCTCTGATGCGAGTGATACAGCGCCATCTCAGAGCCCTTCAACCACGGTCTGAGATTGCTGCGCCCCGGCTCTGACTCAAAAGGCCCCGGGTGCACTGCTTCTGCCTTTGCGATGCAGCTCCCAGAAGAGTTCTGTCACATCTGTGCTGGTGTGCTGTGTGCGTGGGAGGTCGCGTGGACACATAGGGTCTGTGTGCTTTGGGCGCTGTTAGGGTGCCCATGCTGGGATGGTACACCCCTCCCTTTGCCAGCTATTGTGGACTGAATGTTTGTGTCCCCCAATACATGTACTGAAATCCATCCCCGTGTGGTGGTGGGAGGAGATGGGGCCTTCAGCAGGTGAGGAGATCATGGGGGTGCAGTCCCCATGAAGAGGCCAGAGAGCCCCTGGCCCTGCTCCAGCCCCGTGAGGACATGGGAAGGCAGCCTCACCAGAACCTGTCCCTGCCAGAGCTGTGGGAATAGAGTTTGGCTGTGGTGCTTTGCTAGAGCAGCTGGTCACTCGTTTGCTCACTCACATAGCATTTGAGTGACAGTGGTGCCAGGCTCTGCAACCAACAGGGGAGGTGTTGGGGTAGCAACTGGGAGAACAAACATGTACCATCCAAGCTAAAGGAAAAAGTGGACCCGCACCACCCTCTCCTAGGTGCTCAGGTGACAGATGGCCCACTGGGCCCAGGCCGAAGGGCAGTGCTAGATGCTCAGGGGAGTTGGCCTATCTGTGCCAGAGCAATCAGCCTGACCCCACAGGGTCCTGGCTCCCTGGCCAGCCCCATTTACAGTTCTGCAGGTTGACATGATTTGCTCAGTGGAAGGGGCGAGCAGTGGGCAGGGAGGGAATGAAGATCGCATTTGCTTTCCTCAAAGGTTGCGGCTGCTTCAGCCAGATTGTACTCCAGCCAACAAAAACCCCAGCGTACAGGCTTGCAACTCTGTGAGTCCAACAAATGAACCAATTATGTCTTTGTGACCAACCATTATTAGGAGGGAGATTAAATTCCTTTTGTGGATGGAGGAATGGTGCAGATGGAGTGGCCTGTGACAGGCCGAGGCCTGCCTCCAGGACAGCCCCCTTCAGCCTCCCCCCACCCCCCAGCCCCCGCATCCCAGGCTGGCTGCCCAAGTCACCTAGCAGGGGCTCCAGGTGGACCAGCAGGAAACAGCCCTGCCTAAGAAGAGGCCATGCTCTGGTTGCTCGATGAGACCCAAACACTGGCTGCCTTGCTCCTCGCTCCAAGTCTGGAAACACAGTAATTTAGGTCCTTCCCCCACCACGAGCCATCCTGTACACAGGTGCCTAAGAGCAGCAGTCTCATGTCCACTGGGCCTATGTCTCATGGAAGCCCATCGCAAGAGACACTGGGATAGAGGAAGAACAGCCTATAATCACATGGCTGCCATGCTCTGGACACACTGTGAGACAATGCTGGCACCACCTGGGCCTCTGGCTATACCTGCCTAACCCACTAATTTTGTCCGGGACAGAACTACAGTCAGGCTGGTGGCGCAGTGGGCTGAGTGGGGATGGTGGCACAGGATCCTGACATCATTTCTGAGGCTGACTTGCTCCTAATCATAGCCATTCCTGGTGGAAGCCCCAATAGGAGCCTGGCTGAAGGAGCACAGGGTCACGTCCACCCCTGATCAGTTTGGCTCAATGGTAAGAGCATTGGCCCTTGAACTGAAGGGTTGTGGGTTAATTCCTGGACAAGAGCATGTACCTGAGTTGTAGGTTTGATCCCCAGCCCCAGTCAGGGCAGGTGCAGGAGGCAATTGATTGATGTGTCTCTCTCATATCAATGTTTCTCTCTCTTTCTTTTCCTTCCCTTAAAAAAAAAAAAAATCAGCCGAGACTGGTTTGGCTCGGTGGATAGAGCATGGGCCTGCAGACTGAAAGGTCCCAGGTTCGATTGCGGTCGGGGGCATGTACCTTGCTTGCGGGCACACTCCAGTAGGGGGCGTGCAGAAGGCAGCTGATCGATGTCTCTCTCTCATCGATGTTTCTGACTTTCTATCCCTCTCCCTTCTTCTCTGTAAAAAATCAATAAAATAAATTTTTTTAAAAATCAATGGAAAAATACCCTCAGGTGAGGATTAACAACAACAACACAAAAAGTATCACATCCAGAGCACAAAGTCCCTCCAAGCCCAGTGGCTGGTCAATTTGGGAAGAAACAGGCAAATGTTGGCTGAGTTGGGATGAGTCCCTTTTCCTTAAAGACCTCAGAGGCTACAAGTGGCCCTGCTCCTAGCCCTCCTTCATTGGCCCCAGTTCTGGGTCCACCGTAATGAGATTCACCTAGAGCGGGGAGGGGCTAATTCTTCTGAAAAGAGCCAGAAGCTGGAACAGAGCCAGGTGCCCACAGAGCCCAGGAACTGATGCTGCCAGTGGCCAGCAATTCAAAATCAGGAGGGAACAGGCCACACAATTACAAGGCAGGAAAACACCGAAATTGTGGGGCTGGAAACTCAGCTGTGGCCATCCATGATGGGCACACAGCAGACAAGTGGTGGGCCAGCTGCACAAAGGGGGCAGGTCCCCAGGCCCTGGTTGTAGGTGGGACCTTTCTGTGCGCAATCAACGCTGCAGGCTCTGGCCTGTGGCAAAGTGTATCCCGGACCTCCCTAACCTGCAGCAGAGGGGTTTTGAACAACTGCCAAGAAAGCCACTCCCAGCGAAGCTCAGCCAGGAACAGGCCCCACCCTCCAGGCTAGCACAGAGCATGCTCTCTGGGGCAGCTGCTGCCAGGGCACATGTGAAACCCCCAGAACATTCCACATGTGGGAACTGGCACTGTAATCTTTCAATTTCGATCAGTGCCTAACATCTGAGCAAAGTGCAAATAAAAGGCTTAACAGACCCAGTTGTATTGGTTCATGTTCGCACGTGGGGTAAGCAGCAGCCAGTGCTGACAAAGGGTCATTGTCACAGTGTGAAGGGCAGTGAGGACAGAGCTGGGACCTGCATGGTTAGGTGACCACTAAGGCTCCTTCTTGCCCAGTGCTGTCCACCTCCCTGCTCACACTCTGACACTGTCCCTCCAAGGACTGTTAAAAATCCCCTACAGACATCCCATTAGTCTGAACATCCTCATGGCTTTTCAGCCAGCAGACATTTGAAAACATGGCAGAGAGGAGGAGCCAAGATGGCGGCATAGGTAAACACCTACACTGCTGCCTCGCACAACAATTTCAAAACTACAACTAAAAGACAGAACAGACATCATCCAGAACCACAGGAAAGCTGGCGGAGTGGAAGTTCTACAGCTAGAAGGAAAGAGAGGGGCTCGCAGACACCCAGAGGAACTGCAAAAAGCTGAGGTACGG
>PVJN01004793.1:0-87321 GCA_004026805.1 Lasiurus borealis
TTTTTTTTCATTTCCATTTGTCTGTTAGATATTTTTCTATCACTTCACTTTTAGTCTGTGTGAGTCCCTTGTTCTGTGGTGGGTCTCCTATAGACAGCATCTATATGGCCATATTTTCTTATCCATTCAGTCACTCAATGTCTTTTGATTGGAGCATTTAATCCATTTACATTTAATGTTATTATTGATAGGTACTTGTTTGTAGCCATTTATGTACTTTGTGCCTGTGTTCCTTTCTCCCTATTTCTTTCTTGATTATAGAGTATTCTTGGATTCAGTTCTTCATTTTGCATCACTTTTTATAGAATATTATTGGATTCAGTCCTTTACTTTGCATCACTTTGTAGACTTCATTCCATTCCCTTCTAGCTTGATGTGTTTCTGTTGAGAAATCATTTGATAATCTGAAGGGGGATCCTTTGTAGGTAACTCCCTGTCTCTCTCTTGCAGGATTTAAGATTCATTCTTTGTCATTAACATGTGCCATTATAATTATGATGTTTCTTGGTGTGGGTCTTTTTGGATTCATCTTCCATGGAACTCTCTGTACTTGTGTAACTTTTTTCTTTCCCATATTAGGGAAGTTTTCTGTCATTATTTTTTCAAATAGATTCTCTAATCCTTGCTTCTTTTCTAGTCCTTCCAGCACCCTTATTATACATATGTTACTTCATATCATGTTGTTCCAAAGCTCCTCCTGCTTTTTAATTTTTTTCACCAGTCACTATTCAGATTGGACTTGTTTATCTACCTAATATTCTAACTCACTAATTCAGTCCTCTGCTTCTTCTAGTGTACTAATGAAACCTTCCATGATGTTTTTTATTGTAGTTATATCACTTGGTTTCTTCCTGATTTTTCTGAAGGTTGTTGATTTTCTCAACCATCTGGTATATGAACTATAGGGCCATTACTCTGAATTCATTTTCATTCATGTTGAATGCCTCCATTTCACTTATTTCCTTTCTTGGTGACTCCTCTTTTCTTTTCTTTTTCCTTTGAGAGCCACATTTTTTAATTAAATCTTTATTATTCAGATTATTACATTTATTTCTCTTTTTTCACCTCCATAGCTCCCCTCCACCCAGCTCCCACCCTTCCCTCTACCTTTATATCCCTCCTGTTGACCTTATCCATAGGTGTATGATTTTTGTCCAGTCTCTCCCTGTACACCCCTCACCCCTTTCCCCCTGAAAATTATCAGTCCATTCCCTTTCTGTGCTCCTAATTCTATTCTATTCACCAGTTTATTCTGTTGATCAAATTTTTAATTCACTTAATTTTTAGATAAACTTGTTGATAGATAGGTATTTGTTGTTCAAAACTTTTTGTCTTTTATTTTTTTCTTCTTGCTCTTCTAAAAGAGTACCTTTCAGCATTTCATATAATACTGGTTTGGAGTTGATGAACTCCTTGAGCTTTTTCTTCTCTGTGAAGCTTTTTATCTGCCTTTCAATTCTGAATGACAGCTTTACTGAATAGAGTATTCTTGGTTGTAGGTTCTTGCTATTCATCACGTTGAATATTTCTTGCCACTCCCATCTGTCCTGCATCATTTCTGTTGAGAAATCAGCTGACAGTCGTATGGGTGCTGATTGTAAGTAATGAACTGTATTACCTTGCTGCTTTCAATATTCTCTCTTTGTCTTTTGCTCGCGGTATTTTAATTATGATGTGTCTTGGTGCAGTCCTCGTAGGTAAATGAACTGTATTTCTCTTGCTGCTTTCAATATTCTCTCTTTGTCTTGGTACAGTCCTCTTTGGATTCCTTTTATATGGGGGCCTGTGTGCTTCCTGGACTTGTAAGTCTATTTCTTTTACCAGATGTGGGAAGTTTTCAGTCATTATTTCTTTAAATAGGTTTTCAGTATCTTGTTCTCTCTCTCCTTCTGGCACCCCTAAAATTATGATGTTGGTAGGCTGGAAGCTGTCCCAGAGGCTCCTTTCATTATCTTCACATTTTTTATTCTTTTCTCTTCTTGCTTTTCCAGTTGAGTGTTTTCTGATTCTTTATATTTGAAATATTTGTCTTGATTCTTACCTTTTTCTAGTCTGCTGTTAGGACTCTATAATATTTTTTTTAATTTCAGTCAGTGTATGTTTAATTTCTAGTTGGTCCTTTTCCATCTCTAATTGGTCCGTTTTCATCTCCAGTTGGTTCTTTTTTATCTCCTCTTGGGTCTCGCTAACTTAATCCAACTTTTCTAGGATATTCTTTAAAAACCTTATAAGTGTGGTTTTGAACTCTATATCTAGTCTTTTGTTTTCCTCCCTTTCTTTTGTTTGTGATCCCTTCCCTTGTCTCGGCATTTTCACTGTGCCAGGAGAACTTCTGTATTGGATTCAGCCTTGTGATACAAGAGTTGCAAAACTGCAAAAGCCTCTCTGTTGAGCTTGGGATGGGTGTAGTCTCAGGGCTTAATGGACTGCCTTACCTTCCAGTCGGCTCTGCCCTCCACGGCTCCTGAGTCTCACATGACTGGGTAATCGCTGGAGTGGTCTCTGTACGCGCACTCTCTTGCAGTGCCTCTATACTACTGCCCCTCTGGCTCCTTTGTGCTCTGGGACCATATGAGTCTGCTTCCCCAGGTTTTCACCCAATACTGGGGTTTAGTGGAGTTAGAAGTAGCACAGTTGGGAGGGTCTGTCTCCCACCCACTCGTGAAAGCCAGCAGCACAATCAACAGTCAGTCCTCTGTGCACAGTGTCATGCATGCCACCAGACTTCTGATCTTTTGTGACTCCCCTAAATTTCCATGCACTTCTCCCTTTTCACAGTCCAAACTACCCCCATATGAGTTTCGGCTGGATCTGGGGTTTAGTGTCATAGGATAAAGGGTTCAATGCCGTTGAGAGTCTCAGTCTCCCTCCTGCCAGAGAAAGCCAGCCAGGTTCTCTGGCACCCCATCTCTCCATGCACGTGTCTCTGTACCTCAGCTTTTTGCTGCTCCTCTGGGTCTCTGTGAGCCCTTCTCTTTCCTTCTAGCTGTAGAATTTCCACTCAGCCAGCTTTCCTATGGTTCTGGATGATGTCCGTTCTGTCTTTTAGTTGTAGTTTTGAAATTGTTGTGCGAGGCAGCAGTGTAGGTGTTTACCTATGCCGCCATCTTGATTCTCCTATTCCTCTTTTTCTTTTCTCTGGGGATTATTTTGTTGTCTCCCCATTCTAACTATCACCAGAAGATTCAAACAATGAGTTGTGGGGCCCTAGGCCATGTGCAGTGGGAACTTTGCACAACCTGGGTGCCACTGAAGAACTCTGACACCAAGACATGTGGCTGCCATGGGTTGGTGTGAGCCACACTTGCTCAAGATCAGAGTCACCAGCATTCGGTGCAGCTTTGTGCACGCACTTAGAATCAGGAAATCCTCCTGTGCCACACTGATAAAGAGACCTCTCTGGCATGTTCCAAAAATCAGAGTCCCCAAGTGCATGCAGGTGTCAGAGTCATCCTGTGCCCATGCTGTATCAGAGTCTCTGTTGCTTGGTACGGCCTCACACTGAGAATAAGGGTCCTTGTGTGCACATGTGCTGAGTGTAGGAATCACTGGCTCTTAATGTACATGCATTGGAAATCAGGGGTCCCTGATGCATGTGATGAGAAACAGAGTCAAGTTACTGGTTCTCAGCACTGCCTCTCATGAAGAGAATCAGGGTCCTGGTCTTCTTGCAGAGCTGGGTTGCACAGCTGCCCTATGTCAGCAGGAGGTCCACTCCTACTCTGTGAATAACAGAATTCCATGTGCACTTGCCCCAAATCAAAGTCAGGTGGCACTGCCACCCTATGTGGGCATGGGGTCTGGTTGTGAGAGTGCGCTTTGATAAAAGCAGATTCCCAGTGTCCACTCAACCATGCTCAAATTCAGGCAGTGGAGCTAGAGCCGCCCTGTGTGGGTGTGGGGTCTGGTCAAGGGCTTGCACTCTGGGGGAAGCAGATTCCCAGTGTCTGCACACCCAGGTTCAAATTCGGGCAGTGGAGCCTGAGCTGCTCTGTATGGGCAGGAGGCCTGCTTGCCCTGAGTGGGACTAGCAGTTCCTATGGCACTGCAGAGAACCTGTGGGAAAAGGGATGGGCTCTGTGACTCACAGAAATCTGCAGCCGGGATGTCTGCATTCTTGCTGTCTGTGGGTCTGCAGTTGTGGTCGCAGGTCTTTGTCCCCAATGGCTATAGAGCCCCAGTTTGCGTCTGATACCAGATTGAGTGGTGGTGAGGCTATCTCAAGTAGTTCTGGTTTTCAAGATGGCATGGTCTCTGTGCCTGTGCTGGCTGCTCCCAGAGTATCCACAATGGCAATGGGGTTCTACAGTCTAAGACTGTCCATTTTGGCAGCCCCTTGGAAGACATGCTGGATCTAACTGTCCTTAGCTCAAACACTCACAAACACATGCATACACACACACACCACACGTCCACACCTCCTCTATTGCTCCCTCACTCTCTCACATACTCTCCCTCCCTACCTTCTTGCCAGTCTCCATCCAGTAGTACATGTTTTGTTTTAAGCCTTATTTCTCATGATATGACTCAGGGTCTTAACAGATTAGTGCATCAATTCAGTTTGGGTAACCACCTTTTCATAAAAACATATAGAATTGAATCTATTATCAAGATAAAAATGATGACAAAATCACATTTGTGGAAACATTTACTCATTTTTAATTTAAATTCTTTATTGTTTAAAGCATTACATGTCTCTTTTTCTCCTCATTGACCTCTCCCTGGCCCTTCCTCTGCACATGTCCCTGCCCCCTTAATGTCCGTATCCTTTGGTTGTGCTTATATGTATGCATACATTCCTTTGGTTTATCTCTTACTTCCCCCTACCCTCCCCTACCTCCCTGCCTTCAAGGCTCGATGGTCTGTTCTATGCTTCTATGTCTCTGGCTCTGTTTTAGTTCATCAGTATATGCTGTTTATTATATTTCACAAATGAATGAGATCATGTAATATTTATCTTTCTCCAACTGTCAAAAAGAAAGAATTCTTACCATTTGCAATAGCATTATGCTAACCAAAACATTTACTCTTTGATTTGTAAAAAGTTAAAGTTTGCAATTGGGTTAGAATTCCAAAGTGAAAATAATCTGTAACTAGTGCAAGAGAATTTTAGATTAAAACATATAATGTATTTTCCAAGTCCATATTCCTGAGCCCATGGAAGAAGTTCTTGGAAACTATACAGATGGATTGCTTCAATTATGTATTCAGAATTATTAATTGAATGCCTTGTATTTTCAAAAACTGACCTGGATTTGAGTATACAATATATGCCATAGATATTTCCAATATAGAGAAGAAGAGACACATTTAAACAAATATACTCAATTCGGACTGCAATGGCTGTGTGTATAAGGATGCTATGGGGCCACACAAAAGGCATATTACTTATCTGAGATACTCAACAACATATTCTTTGGAAAATTTGTATTTGAATTGATTTTTGAAATGCAAATGAGTTTATAGGAAATAAATGGATGAGGAAATTACAGTAAAAGGGTAAAGCATATGCAACTACAAACAATGGAAGGAACTTGATAATACTTAAATACCTGCATAAAAGTTGGGAACTTGCAGGTGACAAGGCCCAAAGGGCAGCCAGGACTTTGGAAATTACCATTATGTTTAGGGGTCAAAACTTCATTCGTTTGGGAAATCACTGCAGGTTAAAACCTGGTCACTTTTTCTACTTTTTAAGATAAATTTTACCTCAGTTGAAAGCTAGAGTGACTCAAGGGGGGCACACAGTTTAGGAGGCCAAGGCAAAAGTCTAAGAGAGGACATGAACAACTGTCTAAGTGAGGTTCTTTGGTGTAATTAGCATATGACAGATCTAACAAAATTAGTAGACTGAGAATTAGCCTTGAAGCCAAACTGAAAGGTTCTGAATCTGATTCTGTTTCTGACGTAACAGTTTCAAATAATTCCCCTTCTCTGAGCATTGGATTTGTCTTCTGTAAAATAAGGAAACTCTTTCAGCCCAGGTGATGCCCCTGGTCTTATGAAGATCACAAACACCGGGGTTTCTGTGAGCAGGTTGCAGAAGAATGGCCCATCATGATTTGAGGGCATGTACTCAGATCAGTAGAAGTGAGGCTTCTGATCCATGCAGGACTGCCAAGGGCTGCCCTCTCCTCTGCCTTGCCCATCTCCATTGACCTCAGGGCTCAACATTGTGCCAGTGCATCTTAATTCATATCTGGTCCACAAAGGGCTTTCATGGCTACTCCATCTTTATTAATCTTGTCCACCAGACTCCAACAAACTTCTTGAGGCCCACTATGTAGAGAAAAATTGCCATTTTCCTATTTCCCAACATCCAATTCTCTTTTTTAGTTTGGAGGAATGCTCCCTAATGGGGAATTTTTGTGAAAGGGAAGGCCAAATAGAAGAATCTCTCTCTTCCCTTGGCGACCAACCCAACACACTTAACTCTGTGGTTTGCGAATCTGAATTCTGAAAATGTCACAAAGGTGAAGGAAAGAAACAATTAGATGTATAGGTATGAAAACATCTGAATAAAAAGAGGCTGGGTTTGGCAGCAGTGGAAAAAGCTTGTTCTTATACAAGCATCCCTGTGTTTTCATTTTATTCTTATACAAGCATCCCTTCATTTTCATTTGCTAATCCTGGTTCTACAGATATCCTGTCAATTCTGTGAGCTGACAGATATCCTCGCCATACATTCATTTTCTGCTTAAGCAAGCCAAAGTCAGTTTCAGTTTGCAACACAAAACCCTGACAGATACATATTGGTTTTGAACTATACTTTTATCAGATTCTTTGGGCTTGGTATAACTAGGTAATAATATAAAGGCAGAGACTATAACTTATAATTGACGTAAAAATCATCATAATACTCAAAACAGCATTATGTAGGAGTTTATCAAGAAATATTTGTCAGTACATAGATTTATTAATTAATTTTGGAAATAATTGATATTTACAGTGAGGATTTCATTTCTGTATCTGCAAGAGCAATGATTGCAGAATACATTTCATTCTTATAAACATTGGTCTTATTTGATCTTAAGAGTCATGGAATAAAAACCAAAAATCATTATTTTATTTTTATAATATGATGGACTAAATGATTAATGGTAGTTATGGCATGTCATCCTCTAAAAACAAAGCCACATTCTAAAACTGACTATTGATTACAAAGCCTTGTTTTCAACTAGAAATGGCCATTTATAAGCTATAAGTTAAAGTGCAAGTGCTATACAGGATGGTTTCCAAATTCCTGTGACCTCAAAATATAAAAGCATTGTCAAGGACACAGTGAGGCCTAAAAATATTTTTAAATATCTCAATGTATGCAGAGTAGCCTTTAAATGATAGTGGTGGATAAATTTCTCATCCTGGTGTAAAACTCCCATGTGGAAAATATCCCTTTCTCTGAAAGGTTATTTCCTTATTTTTGCTACCTTTGTGTTACAAAATGCCTCAGAATAATTCTCTCCATGTCAATAAATTACGCTAACATAATCCTTGTTCTATTAAACAATCAAATGGAGTTCCTGTACTTGCTAAAACTCCTTTGAAATAGATAAAATTGAGTACAAAAATACCTATTTGGTCCAACTTGGAAAATTTCTGAAGGGATTTTTTCCAGTGCCATGCTTCTCATGGGAATGGTGAGGGTTTCCAATGGGCTTGCACTGAAGCTGGATTTTTCTTTCTACCCAAACCTTCTTCCCCTGGGTGTTATTCCTCAGAGCACTCTTAGTAAACATCCTGCCTCCCAAAATCCATGTCAGATTCTGTAACCTGGGGTATACAGTACACAACCCTTGTCCAAAATCACTGAAAGAATAAATAGCATAGTTAGAATTTTAAAATCACATCTGTTGACTACAAAGTCCATTAGGAAAATCTTTATACAAAACGATGACCAAGTCAAGATAATTATTCAACTAAAATTATTCAAGCTAATTCAAGGGTCTAAGGACTATCCAAAACCTGTTTCAAAGGAACAATCAAATAAATGCCTGTGGTTGATGCTTATTAATCAGCTGGGATGATGAAAAAACTGGCATGCAATCAGTTATAAGACTAACTAGGCTTTCTCAGGTATTATTTAATTCCCTTATTTCTACTATGACATCTCACTCCTATCTTCAGATGTGACTGTGCATATCCTATCTGGCTTAATTTATCTAGACAGTAAATCTTTAACTCCAGAGGGCAGCAATGGAATCGTTTCTATGCTCCTTTGGCTAGGGCAAGGGATTTGACACTGTTGAATCTGTGCTCCTGGATAACAGAAAGTTAAAGGAATCTTCACCACCATTTTGTGTTCTGGACAAGGGCTTACTGCAAAGAACCACTCTTCTCCATATTGTTAGAAATAAGGTGAGCTCCCCAGTTCAGGGGTCCTGGTAGAACACAAAACATACTTGGGAACCAGGCAGCAAGGCAAACATCTTTACTTCTGTGTAGAAGGGTGCACATATATGGTCTGAAAGCATGCGCACACCAAGCAGGCACTCTGCTTGGGATTTATAATCGCTGACTCACATAACCTTTCCCTTGCTCTTGATTAGAGTTCAGGTGCACAGTCTTTCGTAATTGGCTAATTCAAAGAGACGGGTTGAAACATCTTTGCTGTTTCAAGATGGTGGCTCTCAGGAAACCTGCAAGCCATGTAGCCAACATGGCGGTTGACAAGTCATGAAATACAAAATGGCGGCTGTCTAAAGTACTCTTTGATAGAAAAGATGTTTATTCTCACAATATGAATTAGGTAAAACTCACAAATCCTCCTCTTGTTTACTTCTGACAAGACCAAACACAGACCTCCATATTCCCATTATATGTCTTATAAATTATTAGCAAAACTACTTGCCCTCGCCCATCATCCAGAACAAAATGGACGTAAATAAAAAGTTGGTTAAGATTCTCTCCTTTCCCCAGGTCTCTGAATTTTGATCCACCCTCAGCCTGAGGGAGCATACAGCCCCTTCTTACAGCCTTTCCTGAGAATAGGATGGACCCAGAATAAAACCTTCTCTGAACTTACTGTCTGATTCCATTTTTTCATATCTCTTGTCCATACCCAATTTGTTCATTCCTCTCTATAAAATAAAAATTTATTTTGTCTAATTATTGAGGTGCTTGTAGTTTTTATGGTCAAAACATTTTCCTTATTGTAACAATCACTTTGCAATAATCATTTTGATTAAAACATTTTCTTACTGAGTCTACATTTGTTTTCTATTGGACAAATTTAGGTTCAAATTATACACACATGCAACCAATTCTCTTATTTTAAATTCACCCCATGAGGAAAGCTTTCAGGTAAGGCTTTGTCTCCTTCTGTAGAAGCTTTCCAGAGTATTGTTATTCTAATAATGTCATTTCATATTCTCTTCCTTTTTGCAGTTTTAGTTTTTTAGTTTTCAGTTTTCTTGTGTATATTTAGTAAGTTACTTCCATGTATGAAGCATATGTCATATTTATAATTGTTCATTTAAGTAATAATAGTTTTACTTTATTGGGGGAAATTCCTGCATTGCGAAGCTTATGTAGCTCACAGACATAAAAACCAGAATGTGATTTTCCAAACTTCCCTTTCAACTAAGAATGGGCATATGAACTTGACTCTATGGTTCAGAAACACAATTAATTAATTTGCTTCAAAACTGAGAAGTGTCAGAAAATGGGAACATTTTCCATTCTTCTACCTGTCTTTGTTGGCAGAAGAGGCATCTAGCTTTTAGAAGAAAGGATGATTTGTTGTCATAGAAATGGCATTGGTGCTAGGAAGTGTAGTAGTGGCTATAAAGTTTAAGTTTTCTGTCTTATTGCTGGTGGCCATTGCTCTCAAACCTGCAACAGCACTTTCCAATTAAAGACAATTGTATCATTCAGTTTAGAGTGTTAGCCTCCAGACTTTCTCTAAGCCTCAAAAGACTCTGTAAGCTACTGGATATTCTTTAATAACTACTTTCACTTAAGTTAGCCAGAGTACATTATTGTGAAGAGGTGATTCTTTCTGTTCCATCCTCATGATCATACCTGTTTTGACTAAATATAAGATAAACATTTTTGTGAAGAATAACAGTCGATTATGGTAAATCTAATTACTATTGTAAGCATGTTTTCTTTGCTTGAGCAAATCAATACAGGCTTGGTGTGCAGCTCCTAATGTAGCAACAATTTTGTTCTTTTATAAAAGGGCTAGGACATAGATTAGCAGTACTATATCAATTCACTTCAGATCGAAGTCAACTCTTTATTCACTTAGTCTACAAGGATTTTAATTATCTCCAAAATGTTATGACATTCAATTAATACAACATATTAATAATCAATTATGGTAAGTCCTGAAAAATGAATGTAGTAAGTATCATAGATGGAAAGACACATAACTTTGGTTTTCAAGGTATGTGAATAGGAGAATATGATACATTGCTTTATTGTCTAACATATTTACTTTTTCTCCCTCTCCCAATAGAAAAATACATTACTCTGTACCATGGGTTTAGGCTTGGCCATATTATTGATTTTGGTCATATGATTTATAAGTAGAAGTCAGCTGGTCACTTCTGAGGAGAAGCATTCATGGCCAGAATATGCCTTACTATTCATATCATTTTTATCTGCCAGGAGACTAGAAATATCTTAGGAACAAAGTTGCATCTTACCCATAATGGATATGTAAACTGAATGAAAAATAAGTCTTTATTGTAGTAAGCCATTGAGATTTTTCTGTTGAAAGTTTTTATACAAAAATTGAACCTAAGCTTACTTATTTTATAAAAACTACTTTATAACTTTGTTGTTGTTGTTTAGTTTTCATATCGTAATAGCCTATAGGTTTTTAAGTTTATTTTTATTATTGAAAGTATTACAGATGTCCCCCCCAAAAAAAACACACATACAATACAGATTTAAAAAGTCTTTTGTTACATTTTTGTGTTAAGCTTTCTAGAAAACCTAATAAGAATTAATTTGGTTCTGAAATCTTTCTTCAGTCTGGTTTAATAGACACATTTATGATACCCATCTTCTTCATCATAAATTTCTGGATCTTCTTGAGTGCACAAGGTCTCACATAGCAGTGCAATATAGACAGTTTCCAAAGTAAATATTAAATTATATTTCCCTATAACTCTATAGAAAATAAGTTTCAGAGAATTTAAACATGAAATCAGTGAACAAAAAATTATTTGAAGAGGTAGAAAACAAATTTAAAAAGAGAAGAATATCTCCCTTTGGGTTAGATTTTAATCTAGCTGAGGAGATGTGCATCTGAAAAATGGTGTTCCACAAGAATGGAGTTTACTCAGCTGAGAAAGTATAGGAAAAGGAGGACGTTGTTCTATAAAAATCAAAACCATTGGCAGTGTCCATGCAAGTACTTAGCATGAAGAAGATGGCACTATGCCAAGCATGTTCTTACTTCAAGCAAGAAAGTTGTTAGCAAACTAAACCTGACACAAATATTTATTTGTATTTTTATATTTCACACAAAGCAAAAAGATAGCCTGCTAATTATAATTTTGCTTACCATGTACAGAGATTGGATACCCTCGTTATTTTAATTGCCAGTGCTCTAGTGCTTGTGAAAAGTATTTCTGACTGTGAAGTTAGAAAATGGAATCTAGCCCTAGCCGGTTTGGCTCAATGGATAGAGCATCAACTTGTGGACTGAAAGGTCCTAGGTTCAATTCCTGTCAAGGGTATGTATCTTAGTTGCAGGCACATCCCCAGTGGGAGGTATTGCAGGAGGCAGCTGATGGATGTTTCTCTCTCGTCGATGTTTCTAACTCTCAATCTCTCTCCCTTCCTCTCTGTTAAAGATCAATAAAATATGTTTAAAAAAATAGAAATTGGCATCTAGTTTACATAGAAGTTTCCATAACAGGTTTTCCCAAAGTGTTCCTCCACACACACTCCATTCATTTCTCCTTGTTCCAGAAGACTGATTTTGTGAACTGCATTTCCTGGAATGCTTGCTATTTGTCTTTTGCTCCCATATTTGACCAACTTGTTGTACCAGCAGAAGATGAAAAGGCAAGAGGAGGGCGGGAGTTCTGGAATAATGGAGCAAGGGTGAGTAAAAAGTCACTAAAACAAAAGTATACTGGTCAAAATAGTCAACATCAACTTGTTCAGAACCTTGAATAGTAAGCTAAATAATGAGAGGAGCATCTGGTCAAGACAAGCAGTTGAATCTAGGAAAGAACAGTGAGTTTGGTGGTGATGAAACTTTCCCTTTGACCATCCCCCTCTCCACACCTTCAAAGTGACATTGACAACCAGCAGCTTCAACAACCTATTAATAGCTGTGAAAACCAGAAGCCTAGAAGGCACTGGAAATAGAAAAGGTTTACAGCTTCTCAGAAAACCCCTTCCCCAGAAAATTGCTACTATTTGATCCCTCTAGGAGATACCTGGGAAAGTCCCATTTATATACAAGGCTTCTTGCAATTTGACTTACCTGAGAACTTAATTCAGTGGAAAAGGTCTTACCTAAAAGCATATGTCAAAAAAAAAAAGAAGAAGAAGAAGAAGAAGCTAACACTGCTGCCTAAGAGAGCAATACTTCTTGGGTGAAAAAAAAAAAAAACACAAGAAACTGACCAAATCTTTAAAAGGAACATCAAGAAATGAGATAAGCATAGTGAGCTTTGCAAAGCGGACATAATCATAGGGATCTAGAGAAACACATGGATGTGCAGGGTTGTGCATATGCCCAGGAATGACCTGAAAAGGCCCATAACTTCTTTGACAACTTTGTTGAATCTGATTCAGTGATTACATTAATGGTTTCCAACTCTTTAATAGCAAATATTTGAATCTCTTTTGAGCAGCCAAGGTAAACTTCCCAGGGAAATATTATTGCATGTTTATACCATTCTCTAACTACTACGTTGTTTATGGGAAGCAACTTATTTTTCCCATCACATTTCTTTGTGAGGTCCATCCTCACCAGGATGAGGTATGGAAAGAATAGTGCAATGGATTGTGGAAAAAAGTGATCTGGGATGAGATGACTTTTAAGGGAGCAGTAGGGGCAAAGTGGCAGGACAGAAGCCTGACACCTAGAAGAAAGGACAAGTTCAAGAACGAGCTAAGATTTCTCTAAGTGCTTCTCAGATGAAATTGGTTCTGAAATACATGTAGCTTTAGATTCCTTAATGTTATAAAAAATAAGCTGTCTTGGAAAGAGGAAGATAATTGGGAAAAGGCTTTTACACTCTAAGAATGATGAAGAAAATAGTTCCTTCTGACAGAATAGAGCCTAGCTATGATGAATTTTATTTACTTTTGGGGACAGTCTTTTTAATAGATTCACTTTCTTCATTTTTTATGTAATATGGGAAAGAAACTAGAATTCTTAAGGTAGAAAAAAAAAGTAATATAGCGGGAAAAAAACCTACCCAAGCTGGGGTTCTAGAAATGTGAAATGAATCTGTTATTTTTTTAAAAATATAAATATAACCCAGTAGTTGTGGTTTTTGTTTTGTTGGTTGTTATTTTTTTAATTGATTTCAGAGAAGAAGGGAGAGAGAGAAACATCAATGATGAGAGAGAACCATTGATTGGTTGCCTCCTGCACACCCACTCCTGGGTATCAAGCCCACAAGACGGAATCAAACCTGGAACCCTTCAGTCTGCAGGCTGATGCTCTATCCACTGAGCCAAACCAGCTAGGGATGAATCTGCTGATTTTATTCAGTTTGGTCAATATGGCTTATTGTTCTCAAGTTGAGAACCATTGTTAAGGTGAGGCCTTGTCACATCTTACTAATGGCCAAGCATCTATATCACTATTGGGGGCTGAGAGAAAAGTAAACTATTAAGAATCCCTACTCCAATTACCTCCAATAGAATAAAAAAGGGTAAGTAGCTTGACTGGGGAAGAATTACAGCTGTACTGACAGCAACTCAGAAAAACATTTCAGAGATATTTGAGAGCAAAATGAATCTAAAAACTGAGATCAATAATAGTAACAGCAAACACTATACATTTTTTATTATTACCAGGATCTATTCTAAGTGTTGTGTCTTAAATATATTAGCTATGTAAATTCCTACCACATCCTACAAGATAGATAAAATTCAATAATTTAAATTAGCTATCTGAGGCAATGGGAACCTAAGTGTCTTTTTCAAATTACTTAGCTTGGGAATGTGTATCTAGAATCCATATTTACAACCTGGAATCATAATTATACAGAATAGTTTACATTTAATAGAATTCAGTTACAAACGCATAGTTTCATCAATATATGAATATAAGTACCTAGTTAAATTAAGTGATAACTAATACCAAGTAACATATTTTACAAAGTTAATATTCTCCATAAGACCTATCTCTATTATTAATAATGTAACTAGCTAGCTAATATTAATAATAGAAAAGGAGCAAAGGAGAGGCCAGACATTTTAAGCATGTTAATCTAGGCAGCTCCACCAGGAAGCTGCAGTTTGACATTCTCCATGGGGAACCACTGGTCCATTCCCTGAAGATCACTGGGGGAGGGGAAGGGTGGAAGATGGGTACATGTGCAGTTATGTCGGGGTGATGTAGGGGAAGTACTTGTCATTCTAACCCGGAAAGAAAGACAAATGGCTAAAAGATACAGAGCCACTGCAAGCTACCCAAATCCTGAAGGCTTAATTGGTTATGCTCCTAGTTAAAATCCCCAGAGACAAAGGAATTCTCTGTCTTTTGCTTCTCTCCTGATTTCTTTCATCCCCTTGTTCTGTGACCCATGTTAGTTTCTATGTGGTCCTAGAAGCCACATGGCCTATGGCCATGTGAACTCTAAACACAATGGACTGCAGCTGGGAACATAAACCAAGCTAGCCATATACTGGATTGGATTGGATTTTGCTATGGAGCAGAAACGCTGATCAGTGTCCTATTAAAGACAAAATAAGACTTTTTCCATGGTGGGATGGAAGGATATGGGACCGTGAAGGGGAACTTTCTTAATGTTATCTCAGAGATAACGCTTTCCACAATATCTGATCCTCCTTTTATGAGCTTCAGGAAATTCTTGTTCCTAGAGCACCCCAAAAAGTCCACTTCTACTCACAACAGGAGGGGACACAGAGAGCACCCCGCTGATATGAATAACACTATTATTTAATTACATCACATGGTATAAAGTTTGAAGGGGTCATTGACAAATATGGACCATGGGTAGTTTGTACTATACAAACAAAACTGTATGAGCATAGAATTACCTATTTGGATAAAATAGCACAATATTACCTTAAAATCTTCTGTGTTGAAAGTTCAATTATAAGCAAATGATGAGTAACTCATTCATAGAGATAGTAGAAGCATGTAAAGTGGTACACAAATCTGATGTACATGACAAGGATTAATCAAAATAAATTTCTTGATGCAGAACTTATAAAGAAGAATAAATTGACACACTCAACTATAGTGTACCATAAAAAGTAAAACTATAACATTGAATGTATTTTATTCATATCTCTGTAGAGATTTTTTTGTTTTACATAAATATGGTTATACAGCGTATACACAAATTTGTATTTTGGTATTACTTTTACTTGGTATTATAAGCAGAAGTCTTTTTTCCTACTTAAAGATTCTTTATAAATATCATCAAATGACTTTATAATATTTAATCAATAAGGTACACCATTTTTATTTACCAATACTCTTTATTTTTTAAGTTTTTAGGTTTTTTTATGTTTTACTTTTACAAACCATATTTCAACTAACTTCATGCATGTATATTTTTCAATAATTACATTTTATACAGAAACATTACTAGAAATATTATTAAATAAGGTTTAATAATATTTTTAAATACTTGATATATGTTATTAAATTGCTTTCCAAATGGATCACACTACATTTCATTACCATTTTCATTCTGTTATAATTACTAAATCATGTAAAACATATACCATCCTTTATTTATGCATGTCATTTACATTATACTCATAAATAGAATGTTGTCCTAATTTTAATATTTGTTAGTTTGACTTACAAAAGATACTGTATTTTTCTTTGCCTCTGTCTGTTTCTCTCTGCCTCTCTCATTCACTGACTAAAAACACTGTATAATTCAGTATTATTAACACATATTTGAGAGTCAAATAAACTTAAACTGGTATCTTTATTTTGCCACCAAGAAGCTATGTGACTTTAGGCTAATTATTTATCCCCTCTAATCCTCTTATTTATCATGTATAAAGCAAGGATAATGATATATATCTCATAAGATTATGGTAAAAAATATACCAAGGTTTTCCCAGATAGTATGGTTCACTGGTTGAGCAGTGACCCATAAATCAGGAGGTAATGGTTGGATTCCTGTCAGAGCACATGCCTGGGTTGTGGGCTCAATCCCCAGAAGAGGGCATGCAGGTCACAGTTTATCAATGATTCTCTTTCATCATTGATGTTTCTATCCCTGTCTCCCTCCCCCTTCCTCTCTATGAAATTAAAGAAATAATATTTTAAAAAGAAATATGCAACAGTTCAGTAACTTTAAGTTATAGTAATAGTTATAGTAATCATAGTAGTAGAAGCACTATTTAGAAAAAAAAACACACAACATGAACAAAAAAAAAATTGAATCATTTGAATAAATATCTTTGAGTGGTTAGATACTCACAACAATGCTATTCAAAATATTTAACAACTGGTATGTCTTTAACTCTGACCAATCAGAATGAATTCCTGAACCACTAAAAAAAAAAGGAGCATGACAGGTATGCTAAGAAAGGAGAGAAAATAGAATCATACAAAATGTCCAATTAAAATCATGAAAGGCAGTGTAAGATTAAATAGAAAACAATGATGAATGTGGTAGATATTAATTTAACTATATCAATAATCACTTTCAATGTCAATAGTCTAAATGCACTAATTTAAAGATTGAGATGTCAGAATGGATCAAAAAATAAGACTCAACTAGATGTTATCTGCAAGAAACCCATTTTCAGTATAAAGTCACATATAAATTAAAAACAAATAGATGGAGAAAAGTATGTCATGATAAACCTAATCAAAAGAAAGCAAATGTCGCTATGTTAATTTCAGACAGAGTAGACTTCAAGTCAAGGAAAGTTATCGGGAATCAAGAAGAGCATTACATAATGATAAAAGGAGTCAATTCTCCAGGAATACATAATTTTTTATGTGAGTGCCTGAAAACAGTCAAACTATAGGAAGCAGACACAAATACAATTACCAAGAGAAACAAATAAATCCACTGTCATACTTGGGGACAGATTCAACAGGCAGAAAATCAGTAAGGACATAGCTGAATTCAAAAACACCATCAATCAAATTGATATAATGACATCTATAGACTACTTCATCCCAGAACAGGATAATTCATATTTTTCTCAAGTTCATGTTGACTATTCATTAATATAGACCACATTCTGAGCCATAAAACACACATTAAAATTTTTAAAGTATGGAAATAATATAATGTCTACTTTTAGACCACAATAAAATTGAACTAGAAATTGATAACAGAAAGATAATTGGCAAATCCCCAAATAGGTGGAGATAAAAACACACTCGTCATAATATATGGGTCAAAGAAGAAATCTGAAAGAGAAATTTAAAAATATTTTGAACTAAGTGGAAATAAAAATAAACATCAAAATGTGTAGGATGCAGCAAAAATAGTGCTTAGAGGGAAACTGATAGCATTTAATGCATATACTGGAAAAGAAGAAACATTTAAATTCAATAATCTAAGTTTCTACCTTGGGCTTTTCACTACAGTGGAGATGTGAGAGAGCTTTCCTTAAGGGTCTGTCACTCCTGGACTGAATACTTTTGACAGCCATTCATATTTTTTTCAGTGACTTTTTTAAAAAGTGAACTTTTATAATAACATTTAATTAAGGATAGGTGGGGTAGAAAAGAGATCAACCGAAGGACTTGTATGCATGCATATACACATAACCAATAGACACAAGACACTGGGGGTGAGAGGTTAGGGAATGTATGGGAGTGGGAGGGGCAATGGGAAGATATATATACATGTAATACATTAATAGAAAATGGGGGCAAAAAGTTAGCTGTGGAAAGTGACTACAGTGTTTGGACAGGTTAAAGCCTCAGACTAATGAGAAAGCACAGTCCTCTCATTGCCACAAGCAAATCCCAGCTTGAAGGGTAGAGCCCTCCCAGCACAATTATAGCCGAAGGCTGTAGTTGTTAGCTTGCACCTATGGTCAGAACATGTGGTCCCATGTACGTGAGTGATGTGGGCTTGATAGAGTTTAGGTGCATGTACTTGAGTAGAATTGGAACCCAAGAGAATGTTGTAAACATCTTGACCACACCCTTACTTTGTCTCATGGAACCTGGCTATAAAATAAAGACATGGGATGTAGTCCATGGCACTGTTGCAGAAAGTCTCTCCATTAGAGAGGACAGTGCCCCACTGAGACTCAGCTTTCATTTTCTTGTCTATCTTTCTCAATCCTTCACTGCCCCTACTCAGGTTCACCCATGACCATGCTAGTGTGGCACAGTTAGGTATTTTTAAGAGAAATCAAGATTCAGTTTTAAGGAATAAAAGTGACTTTTTCATGATGTCATCATAGTTTCATGAATATTTTTCAAAATTCATTCATGAATACGGCAATTTTCTCCAGGAATTGACATACTGATAATTATGATATAGAATTTAAAATTTATTCATGTTTGAAAGTGATTTAAAACTTAAACTTCCAAAAACAACACAAGCAATTAAATATTAATCAAAATCAGATACAAGTTATGAATATAAAGTTTACAAATGATATTGTCTCTTGTAATATTCAGAAAAACTAAGTGTAAAAGGATTAATTCTTGGCTCTTTGTTTCACTTCATAATCATTGCATTTATATCATGTACTAGAGGCCCAGTGCATGAAATTCATGCATAGAGGGGAGTTCCCTCAGCCCAGACTGCACCCGGGTCCAATTGGGGACCCCTTGGGGCAGTTGGACACCCCTCTTGCAATCTGGGACCACTGGGTCCTAACTGCTCACCTGCCTGCCTGCCTGATTGCCTCTAACTACCTGTTCCTGCCTGCTTGATTTTGTCTCTAACTGTCCTCCCTTGACAGCCTGATCTTGTACCTAACTGCCTGCCCATTGCTGACCTGGTTTCCCCCAACTGCCCTCCTCTTCTGGCCTGATCTCACCCCCAATGGCCTTTCCCTGCCAGCCTGATCTTGCCCCTAACTGTCCTCCCCTGAAGGCCTGATCTCATCCCCAACTGCCCTCCTCTTCCAGCCAATTTGGTTCTGCTTGTTCAGTTTCTATGCATCTCTGGGCCTATCAACGGGGCCTGATTAGAAAGGCGGGGCTGATTAGCAGCCCTGGTGGTGGCCTGGAGAGAAATAGAGGGGTGGCTGCTGACCAGACTGCGAGAGAAAGAGAGAGGCAAGTGCTGATTAAAAGCTGCCACAGAGGCAATGGATCAGTACCTGCTTATCTCTTCAGGCCTCTCTCTGACCCTGATTTGCAGCTCCCTCAGCAGTTAGTGCTATGGCACTGCACCTGTAGTAGAAGCAGTCAGTGCTGTGTTGCCACAGCAATCCAGCACTGACTCTAGGACTGACTTCTGGTCAGTCGAACCTCGGTTGTTACTGGGCATTATGATCCAGGGTTTTTATATATTAGGATGTGTTATTCTATATAGAAATTACTGTTTTTTATAGTTTAGACAATCCAGTTGTCAGAAGATAAAAATTAAGATGCTTTGTGCCTTAGTAATTTCCTTTTTTGTTGTATTAATACAATAGTTCAAAGAGATAAAGATTTGAATTTCAAAACTTAGTGAATATGTTTGCCCCATTTGATTTGAAGTAGCATATTTCATCCTGAAAATTCAGGATGCCTCTTCTTTTGCTCAATACAATTAGTTAATGCATGGCCTTAGAACTCTGAATAGTTCATGATTATAAGTCCAGGAATCACTTATTTCAATTAAACCAAATATTTTGCAATTTTGTCAAGAGGTTAATATTTAGAAATATAGTTCAACTCTGGGAACTTGTTATTTTTCAATTACATAGAGACTAGTGGAGCCAAATTTTTAAGTGAAAAAGGATATCATCAGCATAAAGACTTTATTTGTTAATGATAAAGAATCTTGTTAAAAGAGATCTAATTAATCTTTTGACAGAACTTTGAATCCAAGATAGGTAAGTGACAACAAAGGTCAATATCAAGGGTAAGAAATGCCAGTGTCAAAATATAAATCAAGTAATATTAAAATATATTTCCTATCTAATAAAGAGGGAATATGATAATTGACCCTCAAGCTGTTGCAAAGATGGCTGCACTCACAGCCAATAAGGAGAAATAATGTTAATTGACTGCTCTGCCCTCAAAGATGGTGTTGCCCACAGCCAATAAGTAGGAAATATGCTAATTGGCTGCCCTGTCCTCAAAGATGGCAGCACCCACAGCCACAAGATGGCAGCACCCAATCCTCTCAACTGTGCCTGGGGGCAGGCACAGGGCAAGGCTGGACCTGCCCTTCGGCGGGCTCACCCACTCCATGCACTTGTCTCTGGAGTCCCCTAGTCCCCTGAGCCCCCCAGCTGCCCACGATGGAGGCTGCCCAGCTAATGCCCGAGGTATAGGCAAGCCTCAAATGTCGGCTGCCCAGTCGTCCAGGACTGGCCTGAGGCACAGGCAACCCTTGGATGGCAGCTGCCCAGCTGTCCAGGGCTGCCCAAAGCTCAGGTAACCAGGGCTGGCTGAGGCTTGCACTGCCAGCAGTGGCAGCAGCAGAGGTGTGATGGGGCATCGTCTTACCCTGGTTACCAAATCACCTCCTATCCCTGAGGACTTCAGACTGTCAGAGGCGGCAGGCTTGGCTGAGGGACTCTCCCTCCATGCATTAATTTTCATGCACTAGGCCTCTAATATATATACACTGAGTGGCCAGATTAATATGATCTCTGAATGCATACTAATCTGGCCACTCAGTGTAGACTGACCACAGAGTTGGGATTTTAAAATAGAATTTTTCCATGTATAAGAACTACATTGTGGGTACTTAGAAAGAAGCAGAGGACTTACTAGACAGAGACTGGGGGCCACTACCTTCAGGTCCCTTGACATATCAAGATTTGCAAGTTTTCCCTTATACATAAGTGCACTGAGTGGCCAGATTATTATGCGTTCAGAGATCATAATAATCTGGCCAGTCAGTGTGTGTGTGTGTGTGTGTGTGTATCCTATCTAATAAAAGAGAAACATGCAAATTAACCATACAACTGCTATACCCACAAGCCACGCCCACAAGCCAATCAGGAGCGAGTATGCAAATTAACCCAACCAAGATGACTTTTAATTTGCATATCCAGCTGCAGACAGGTAGAAGGAAGCCAAGTGATGCAGAAAGGAGGGAAGCAGGCAGGGCAGGAGAAGGGAGGGTAGCAGGCGGGGCAGCTGGAGACCCCACAGGAAGCCCTATTGCAGGAATCTTCTATACATATATGTATATGTATATATATAGAACAAAAGAAGTCAGCACAGCATTGGACAATTTTACAAGAGAGAATTCCACAGCCAGTGAGCATAAGGAAAATTCATGAATTGGCAGCAAGAAGGGTCAAAATATTCAAATATCAGATACTGGAAAAACTGGAATGAGGTATAAGGGAAAATGAATATCAGGTTTAATTTCTCCCATCAAACAAGCCAGATATAGATTGGGAAGTCATGCACAATGAGATTTCCCTGGGCAGTCCCAGTTTTCACCCTTTCAGAGTTTAGTCCATCAATGCAGGAAGTGATTGTGGTAATGTAGATGCCAGAGGTGGAACCCTAACAACAAATTACCACAAATCCTCAGACAGAAAAATAAATGGGGGCAAGAACACAATGATATTTAAAATCTGTGTACTATAATAAAACTGACAAGTCCAGTGAAAGAAAATAACTTCATAAGGAGATCTGATCAAAAATTCCTAAATGGACAGATTGTGTTGCATAGTCATGCCTCAGGCATATGATTTTTTTATTAAAGATTTTTCTTGACTTAAGCAAGTCCTGTCCATTATTCTTGCACATCTAGGTTAACATACCTTTGAAATGCCGAAGTAATCCCCCTGTTCAGACCCCTCCGAGGTGAAACCACCCTCAAGGAGTACATAATCTTATTAACTATCCTGGAATCTAGTTTGTGTCTTGCTTTCTTCTATCTTCATATAGCCTACCTATGTTCTCTTCTTCATCCCAAATATATAAAAGAATCTGCAAAAAAACTTCATTCTTGGGAGCATTTGATATTTTGCTACCCAGTATCTGATGTTATTTTGACTCAAATAAAATTGCCTACAGGTTTGGACATTTCTTTTTTTTTTTTAATAAATGTTTATTGCCAAAAGTATTACATATATTTCCCCTTTGTTCCACCATTGACTTCTTCCAGCCCACCCCCATCAGCCTGGGTTTTCACACATTATTGTCTGTGTCCATTGGTTATGCATATATGCATACAAGTTCTTTAGCTGATCTCTTCAGTCCCACTCACCCTTCCCCCTATTTAGCCTCCAAGTATTTGAATATTTTTTAATGTTTTTTTCTGTGGTGAGTTTCTAATTTCATTCTATTGTTATCTGATAAGATATTTGTAGCTATCAGCAATCCACAACTTATGGCTTCCTCTGATGGGGCTTGGTATCTTTAAAAAGGACCAAGATGTGCAGCAGGCTCTGCTTTTCCTAGCCCCAGACCCAGAAGGAGATCAAGCAAAGTCTCAAAGCCTCCAGAGATCCACCACTATCTGTAGTACAGTTTACACTCTGTCTCGATTAGCCTCAGGCTATGAACCACAAATTGGGGAGAGAGGTCTGTCAACTGGTTGGGTCAACTGCCTTCCCCCCAGGCAAAAACCACGTGGATGCAAAGGTCCACTGGCTAAAGATGTTCTCCACAGGGAATGATTCAGCACAGGAAACCAAGATGGCTGCCCTCTGAGCTTCAATCCCAGAGCCCCCAACCCTCAAATCTCCTCACACAGCTCCAGTCCACTTTTCCCTCCTTGTGCCAGAGCAGAAGGTGAGTGATACACATCAAATTTTGTGCCTTGGCCCTTTAAAGGGGTACCTGCTTTTCCAGCTGTCTCTTGCTGACAAATAGAAACCTTGCTGCTTTTCACACCCACATGGTCTCATTTGATAGAAATGTGAGCACATTTCTCAGTTCTGGTGTTCTGGGCTAGGGAACCCAGCTTGGGGTTTTGACCCCAGAGTTTTTAGTGGGTACCCTGAACAGCCTAGCTATTCCTCCAGAACTTCAGCTGGTTTCTTTCTGTAGGAGCCTGGCTAGCCCTTTTGTGCCCCTGCATTTCCTATCATTCTCTGTGTGGTCTCTACTTTCCATTCTTGGTTATCAGGATTCTCTCCAACTAGTCTTCAGTTTATTTTTCAGGGTTGTTTTTCTGTATTTTATTTGCATTTCCAGTTTGGTCCTGGGACAGTGTTAGAATAGCTTTGACTTACTCTGCCACCATTTGGGAATCTGTACATTTCTTATGTCAAAAAAATCCATCAAGCATTAATATTCTGAGTATCCCTTTTTTTTAAGAACTGCTCTCCTTCTCTTGTTTTGTGCTCAAACTCACTGTTTGTAGTATCTCTAGCCCATCCTCATAAGTTTCGCTGGTGTTTCCTGCCACCTCTGCCAAAGAAACATGCCTAAAGACTGTTAATTAGAGATACTATGTAGTTATCAATACCAGAAAACTGATATTCATTAGGGAGGGGAGGGGGCAAGCATAAAAACCATGGTCATTGGACTGAAATGAATGAATGCAACGTATCACCAAGGCAAAAATGCATATTATTCTAGATTATTGCTGTTTTTCTTTGTGTTCTTTTCTTTACCATTTTTTCCCTTATCCAGGAGCATCATGGCAATGTTTTGCTCAAACTACATTGGAATGGCAAGTCATAATCTCATCTTTATTGTCCTTCTTATCTCCTAGCTTGGGAGGCACTAATTAATTTTTTAATATATTTTATTGATTTTGTACAAAGAGGAAGAGAGAGGGATAGAAAGTCAGAAACATCGATGAGAGAGAGACATCGATCAGTTGCCTCTTTCACGCCCACTACTGGGGATATGCCCTCAACCAAGGTACATGCCCTTGACCGGAATCAAACCTGGGATCTTTCAGTCTGCAGACAGACGCTCTATCCACTGAGCCAAACCGGTTTTGGCACTAATTAATTCTTAATAAACTAATTAGCTTGCTACACAGTGGGTCAGTCATCTCTAAACTCCATGCTGCTAATAGTGCCTACTGCTTTTGTGCTGAAATATGTGTATGGGTGAATACACAAACAATTATACATATTGTTTTGTTTCAGTTTTAAAACTCAACCTTTTCTGCTTGTGCTAAACAAAATCAAATGACTGATGATTTAAAGATAAAAATTATCTGTACTACAGAGAACTAAATATAGATAATTGTAAATTCAGTGTGGATATTGTTATTTTTCTTCCATTATAAAGGAAACCAACAAAACAAAGAAACAATTTCAGTTTTCTCTGTTGTCATTAAAATACATTTAAACACTAGCTGTGGTCATTTTTAGGAACACCATATCATTTATTTCATTTAACACCATATGTTCACTGCAGGTTATATAAAGAAGGAAAAACAATGCAGCCTATTATTTAATGAAAATGGATTTAAATTTGTGAATGGCAGCAAAAATAGGCACATAACAATAGACAATGGTGATATGAATTTTAAGTTCCATGCCCTAAAACCCTGGCAATGCATGAGGATATTGGGTAGGACATATTAATATTTTAAAAAATAACAGTTTCTAAAAGAGGTGAGAATAATATAAGTGGAAATTTATAAGGACAAGTTAATGTACTGAGCAATGCAATAAAACACTTAATGGTGCTAGATATACAGTACCCTAACTACTTTTATCCTATCCAGTTATACTCTCTCAAACATGAGGATCCAGGGATCATTTGTCTCATTGAAGGATCTCTAATGAAATGAAACTTACACATGAAATAAAGGAAACTTAAAAAAGTATCACTTAGACTCAGCATATTGTCTGTGAATTATATCTATATGAAAAATGTAAATTTTCAAATTACTGCTCTTTTGAAGGCTTGCAGTATTTTACTATTTTTAAATTATCTGTGATAAAAGCTATACCTAACTTATCCAAACTGTGCCACTATCAATGTAAGGGCTATTTCTTGGAGGGAAAAAAACAAAAATTAAAATACTAGCAAAAATACTAGTAAAAATATTGGAAAATATCTGTTCATTTATTAATTAAGCAAACGTTTATTGGGTATTTACACATTCTATGAAATTTCTTAGGAAAAGACAGTACACAGTGTCCCTCTTGTGAAGAAACTTACAATGTTTAAGTTAAGAGGAGATACATATATCAATAAAGAATTCAAATGAAATGTGCTAAATGTAAGCACTATCCACAGGTTCTATAAGAGCATGGCAGGGGGAACATACCTACTTTCTTATTATCATTAACTAGTGGCCCAGTGCACAAAATTTGTGCACATTAAAAGGGAATTAATTAGAGGAAATATTTTAATATTGCTATTTGCCCGTTCTCTATAATAGAAATGTCAGAAATGAAAGAAAATTAGTAAAATGTATATGAAAATCTTCCTCCTGTCAGAGTCTGGGGTACATCATGGGACCCAGAGTCAAGTCCCCCACAACTTGCATGCACCCCAAAATCTCATGAGACCCAGACCTGGCCAGTCCCACCTGCATTGGGCAAGATCCATCCTGGCTGGTCCCACCCCTGTGAAGCCCTATTGGAAAGGGGATACAGTCTCAGGTCCTCTGGCCTGGCACCAGGCAGGGGACACGGCCTCAGGTCCCCTGGCCCAGCACTGGGTGGAGGCACACCTTGAGGTCCACTGTCAAGCCCCACTGGGTGGGGTGTACAAGCTCAGGCCCCCAGCACACCCTCACGTCCCCCGGCTCAGTGCCCAGGTGGGGGGCATGGCCTGACATCCCTTGGCCCAGGCCAGGACAGGAGGTGCTGCCTGAGATCCCCATGAAGCCCTGCTGGGTGAGAGTGGCACAGCCTGAGGTGCCCTGTCAAGCCCTGCAGGGATGGAGGCACAGCCTCAGATTCCTGCTGCCAGAGTGGGGGGCATGGTATCAGGTCCCCCGGCCTGGTGCCAGGGCGGGGATTATAGCCTGAGGGGGCATGGCCTGAAGTTCTGTCAATTCCTGCTGGGCAGGGGGCATGGACTGAGGTCCCCTGGCCAAGGCCGGGGCAGAAGGTGTGGACTTAGGTCCTCATCAAGTCCTGCTAGTGGAAGGTGCAGCCTGAGGTCCACCCGCCCAGCACTGGGGTGGGGGTTGCACCTTGAAGTCCCCTCTCAAGCACCACCAGGTGGGAGGTGTGGCCTCAGGTCCCCTGTCAAATACTGCTGGGCAGAGGTGCAGCCTGAGGTTCCCCGTGCCAGGCCTGGCACCGAGGTGGAAGGAACAGCCTCAGGTCCCCTCCCCCAGCCCAGTGCCACACATCCTCAGGTCCCTGCTGATTGCTCATTAAGGTTCATTATGGGAACTTGGCCTCCACTGTGCGCACCACCATCTTTGTTGCAGTGTGATGGTCAGTTTGCATATTCCCTCTCTGTTAGATTAGATTAGCTAATTACAATGACAAGTATCAGAACCATTTGCACAGAACATTTGCTCATGCTTCTTTATCTCTGTCACTGCCAGCACAAAGTACTATAAATGCTTAGTGGAAGAAGAAAAACCATAGTACATATATCAAAGTTTAACTTGCTTTTTCTTTTAATTTTGCTTATAATGCATTTTTAAAGGAAAAGGCAAGTATTACCAAAAAAAAAAAAAAAAACAAACTACATATTGTACTTATATTTTCTTTAAAGCTCTGAAAAAAGGTTTGCATGTGTATCAATGTTATTAAATTTTAATTTATTTTTGCCTGCTAATCTGTCACAGGCCAATTTGACTATTGGACTGACAATAAAAGTATTTCCTGCCTAAGAAAAAAATCTTTATTTAAGCCTAACTGATGAAGATTGTCAGGAAGCAAAATCTCAATGGATTCAGTAAATACTCTAGAAAATGGCAGTTTTGAAGCTTATTTTAAATATTAGAATAGAAGGAGGAGACATAAGGAGGGTTACATGAAATTGACTGATGATAGTTTAAGAGTGAAGGAGGAAAAAATCAGGTAAATCTCTGGGAATGGATAATAAAACAACAGAGAGACAAATACTTCTTTTACATTGGTGGGTACAGAATATAAACAGTTACAAGACATAGAGATAGTATATGGGAAACAACCTATTGATGTGGTCTGGTGCCTACAGTTGTGCCTTTGAGGGAATCTAGAAAAGAAATTATCTACATTTCAGAGATATGTTATCTTAGATGCACAAATACAATAGGCAATTTCAAAGATAAAGATTGATCTTTGTCAAGAAAGCTACTGGCCTAGGACGTGACTAACCACCTTACCTGCTTTTACTTAGGAATTTTATATTTAGACCACCCTGTGTGATCACTTCTGCTCTCTGAGTTTGTAGTGCCAACCATGTGGGCCTCTCCTGAACTTCTCAGGTTCAATATGTGGCCACTTTTTCATCCACAAGACCAATCAGAAAAACTTAGAATAGTGGAAGGTAAATTATTTTTCCATTACCCACAGCCTCCTATATACATGGGAGAGACCCAGGAAAACTGAGTAATCAGTCAAAATGACTGAAGCCATCACTTTAAATACTACCTTCTGCTAAAGACAAAAGAAAGATATTGGCAGTGGATAGTCAGTTGTAGGAGATTATCAGGTAAAGCATAATAAGCAAGGGCAAGGTTGTTAAATAGATTTAAGCCCTTGCCTTCTTCATTGATAACAGCTACTAGAGATTTGGAGTTATCCTTCTCTTCCTGCTAAAGTGAGGAAGACACTCTAATAAATGAAGATTTTCCTTACAAATGTTCCCTTACAAATGTAAATTTTACTTCTACTTGGTTTTCAGAACTTCTCCCATTTCTGCTGTTTCTTAAAATTGACCAGCCTAAAATAATCAATATCCTAAAGATCAATTTTAGGGTGGCAAACCTTGGCCTCCTTCAATAGAAGATTGCTTTTGGTTCTGGTTTCTACCTTTTAAATTTGGGTTGAAAAGATCAGTAAGGACTTGGAGGGATCAAAATAATAAAGCTTAGAAAATGGTAGTGTTTGAAATATCTCTGAAATGGATGAAAAATTAAGTACACGGTTTGATGGTTAATTTTATGTTGACTTGACTAGCCCAGGGATGCCTGGATAGCTGGTAAAACATTTTGTTTGAGTATGTCTGTAAGAGTATTTCTGGAAGCGATTATAATTAGAATTGGTGAAATTACTCAATTCACCAAATGGCCCTTCCCAATGTGATTGGACACCATCCAATCCGTTGAGGTCCTGAATAGAACAAAAAGCTGGAGCTAGAATAAATTTGCTCTCTGCTTCAGCTGAGACATCCATCTTCTCCTGCCCGTGGATATCATTGCTCCTGATTCTTGGGCTTTTGAACTCAGATTTGGACTTAAATCAAGTCAGTACCATACTGTCTGGTTTGTTATAGCTTTGCTGTAAAGTTTGAAATCAGGAAGTATGATGCCTCTAGCTTTGTTCTTATTTCTGAGGATTGCTTTGGCTATCTAAGGTATTTGGGGGCTCCATACAAATTTTAGGATAATATTTTTCTATTTCTGTGAAAAATGCCATTGGAATTTGTTTAGGGATTGCATTGAATTTGTAGATAGCTTTGGGTAGTATAGACATTTTAACAATGTTAATTTTTCTGATCCATGAATGTGGGATATCTCTCAACTTATTTGTTTTTCTTTGACTCCTTTCATCAATGTCTTTGTAGTTTTCAGTATACACATCTCTGACCACTTTGGTTAAATTTATCCTAAATATTTTATGCTATTGTAAAAAGAATTGTTTTCTTTATTTCTGAAAAGACTTTTTTTTTTCTGAAGAAGACATACAAATGACAAGCAGGTACATGAAAATAAGTTCTCCATCACAAATCATTAGGAATATTATCAAAACCACATTGAGATAATCTCAAACCTGTTAAAACTGCTATCACCAAAAAGAGAGATATCAAGTATTGATGAGGATATGGAGAAATGAAAATCCTTATGCAATGTTTATGGGAAATATAAATTGGTATAACCCCTATGGAAAACAATATGGAGGTTCCTCAAAACATTAAAAATAGAACTACTATATGATCCAGCAATTTCACTTTCAGGGATATATCCAAAGAAAATGAAATCCTATAATAAAAAGATATCTACACTCCCATGTTCATGGCAGCATTATTTTTAATAGCCAATATATTAAAGCATAGTAACCTCCATCTTGTATAAAAACTGCTGTTTGAAATTCTCTTCTAATGTTATACAGTCTTGTCTTGTAAACTCTATTATTGTAAACTCTTACTTTAAGACAGTCTCTTATTCTATAAAATGACTTTGTTTTTAATTTGAATAATAGAAAAAGATAAACTTAACTGTCTGACCTTGCAAGCTAGCCATCCAATGTAATAGACTAACATAGACTAATACTACTAATAATTTTTATATTCTTATGCCAAAAACTAACTCATTATGTATTCAAGGTTACAACAGTCTGTAACAATAACTCACACAGAGCCCTTTGTGAAATCTGCAAACAAAGAAGCTCAAAAGATATAAATATAAAAAACTTCTTGTGTGACTTCACTCAGAGATTTGGAAGAAACACCTCCACCTGAGCTGCATGCAATAAATGACTCCTAATTAGTTGGCTCATTAAGGTGTCTTGTATCTCACTTGCTGATTACGATACAATATGGAAACAACCTAAGTCTTTTCCAATGGATGAATGGATAAAAATGTGTTATATATACACAATGGAATATTATTCACCTATCAGGAAGAAAGAATCTTGCCATTTGCAGCAACATTGGTGGACCTTGAATACGTTATGCAAATTGAAATTAGAGAAACGTAAATACTGTATGATACCACTTAATGTGGAATCGAAAAAGCTGAATTCATAGAATAGAATTGTAGTTACAAGGGGTTTGGAAGCAGTGAAAATGGAGAGATATTGGTCAAAGTGTATAACCTCCCAGTTATAAAGAAATTAAGTTCCAAGAGCTAATGAACAGCATGGTGATTTATAGTGCACAATATTGTGTTGTATATATGACAATTGCTGAGAAAATATATCTTAAACGTTCTCACCACAGAAATAAATGGTAATTATGTGACATGATTGAGATTTTAGCTATGCTAAGACAGTAACTTTTTGTAACATGTGTTTTAAATAAACATGAATATACTTTAAACTTATATATTGTATGTCAATTATATATCAACAAATCTGGAAAAAATTTTTTTCTACTCTATACATTTCAGTCACTTTTCTGTTCCATACACACACCCTCCACATACACATACATATAGAAGAAACCAGCACAGATACTACGTAGAAAGCCTAAAATACATAAGAGCACCCTGATTATGTTCCCGTTGTTAGAAATAAGGTGAGTCCCCGAAGTCAAGGGCCCTGGTCGAACACAAAACATACTTGAAGCCAGGCAGCAAGGCAAACATCTTTACTTCTATATATAAGGTTGCACACACATCGTCTGGAAATGGTCTGGAAGCGCTCACACATGGAGCAGGTGGTCTGCTGGGATTTATAATCGCTAATGCACATGACCTGTCCTTTGCTCTTGATTGGAGCTCAGGCACAGTCTTTCATGATTGGCTAATTCAAAGGAATGGGTTGGCCTTTGCTGTTTCAAGATGGCAGCCAAGATGGCTGCTGCCAATTCACATAGTACAAAATGGCAGCTGCCTAAACTGTTCTTTGACAGAAAAATGACTTGTTTATTCTCACAATCCCCCCCCCTTTTCTTTATTTAAACTCTTTTCTTCAAACTCAGCTGACATCCATTGACTTTCCTGCTCTGCATTGTCTAGGAGAAGACTAATTTGCTGTTTAGTCAATGCAGTTTCAATTAACCCTTGAATAAGACATGGGATTATGTGACATCCCATCACTGTAGCTCCTAATCAAAGGGGTGAAGTGAACACCATTGCTCTAGTGTATCAGAGAAAGGACCCTCAATCCCAGGCTCCAGCTCACTCATCAGTAAAGCTGCTGATACCGTAGGGTCAGTGACGATCCATCTGCTGTGTTGTCAGGGGTGAATGTGCAGCAATGGCCCCAACATTACACATCTTCCTCCTTTTTTTCTGTCAGAATTGTATCCAAGGCCAACCTACTCTCTCAGCGCACCCTGCTGCTGGCATCTAGCTGTACACTATCCCTTTAACTGTGTCTCCGGCATATTAACAAGCCTTTCCTGGTTCTGGAAAATATAATTAATACACCACATTCTTGTTCACAGTGGGAAACCAACACAGGACAGACTCAAACCCTGCAGCAATCTGATTTCTACCTTAAACTCCTTGGCATTACTCCTGGAACTCCAATGGGATCTGTGTATATGGAGATCAAAGGAGCTCCTGGACTCTCTCTTGTCTTTCTAGTCTGTCTGTCCATTGAAAAAGGTTTACAGTATGCCAACATGAAAGGGATAGCCAATTGTATCAGAACACAAGGCCCACGCTATTTGCTTGGCAAGGGCACAATTTAAGGTCCCCCATGATACCACCATACTCAGCACAGGGTATCGACAGTGCAGCATGATGGGCGTCTGAGGATACTCAGCCATTCATGCATCTGGATACATTTCTCAAAATCTGAGCACTAGGGTCCCTCCCCCCTTTGAGAGGCAGGAGACATAGTTTATGTTGGAGGACTGGCTGGATCATTTTTTTGGAGGGACTGGGGTCCTAGCTCTTTACCTCTGTTGAATGGGAACAACAGGGCAAGAGTCTTACAGGAAGTGTTTCCCCAGGTGGTTTCCTCCTGGTACAAGGCAAGCATACATTCCATCCTGTTATTTTCTGAGGTCCATCCGAATGGGAATGGGACCACTTGGGCCTCTAGCCTTCCCGCCACACAAACGTAACAGTTGCTTTTATTCAGTGTGTGCAGAATATTTAATCCATTCCACCCAGGCATTCATTCCCTTATATCCTACTTCTATTTGCATGGTGGTGGCAGTGGCCTAGGAGATCTTGTCCTGTGACATCTCCTAAATCTAGTCCTAGCCATTATTTTTTTACCTAAAGGCTGAAATATCCGAGTAATTCAAGTTATCTATAACCAATAACTCTACTTGGGTAAGCATGATCCAGCTTGTACACATTTCTCCAGCCCACATTGTAAACCCCTGCAATTTGCCAGTGTCCTTAAGCAATTACAGCTCAGTACATGATGGTTATTAAGATGGCTCAGAGCTTTTAGTGTCAGTTTCAAGGGGACACATCCTGGAATGGCTGTCCAAGTTGATATGTGTCCCACCCTTATCCCGTGTATGATAGGTCCAACCTCGCTCTGCAGTCTGAACAGCAGTCTCTGTGGTAAGCAATAACAAGTAAGGTCCTTCCCAGGAGAGTTCCAACTTGCTTCCCTTCCAAATCTTGATTAGAACAAATGGAGTCTTCAGGTCGATGGCAATAAAACAGAAATTCAAGAGGGCCTTGGGTCAAGAGGCTTTCTAACCTGAGAGAGCTTAAAGTAGAAGAGATACCCAGTACACACCTGGTACACATTTCTTAAGAAATTAGTTCCTGGTTTCCATTGTAGGAAGATCTTGAGGCATTCCAGGACCTATTGGAATCGCCTACAGTCAACTCTAGGTAAAAGAAAAAAAAAAGAAAAAAGAAAAGAAAGAAAGGATGGAAGGAGGGAAGAAAGTCAAAACTTTTCTTAAAATTCATACCCTAGGAAAGTTTGTCAAAGTTGATTTTACCAAAAGATTATATATTAAAGTGTATTATACAGGAACATAGGCCAGCAAATTTCAGTTCCTATGATTAAAAGATGGTCTTTTTATTAAATACCTGATTAATATAATGTAATTATTTTACTAGAAAAAAATGACAAAAATAAGGCTTATTTTCTAACTTCATTTGACTTTGGCTGTGGACAGCAAATAACACTAATTGGATTTCTCCCACCAGTCTTCCTGAGAACTTTGGCATAAGCTATTTACCCTCTGTTTAGGGAGGCAAATTATAAATCATTGACTTTTAAGTGCACTTGGTTTAGGGAAGACAGAGTTTTCTAGATGGTTGCATACTGCTGTTTAAATATCTCAGTTTCCCTGTTTTGTTTGTCCTGTCTTAATGGCCTGTACATTTAATTAATTTCCTTTTAACATTTCTCTTTTATAAACTTCATGGACATTTTTAGAACTTTCATAAACATTGTTACAATTTCCAGAAATAAACAACTTAAGAAACCACCTTCTTTTTCCATCAAAATACATAACCATGTCTTAGTCATTCCATTAAGTATTTCTACTCTAATATTTTTTCTTTCTGTCATACCTTCAGCAACGTGTACAGACCTTTTATTTTTTTAATGTATTAGTATTCTTAGAAACCTTAATTTTTCAATGATTACTAAAAAGTAAACAATCAGCATTTCTTAGATTAACATTTATGAACACACTTTAAATGCACTTTTATTCTTTTTGCTTTTCCAGTTGAGTGTTTTCTGCTTCTTTGTATTTCAAATCTTTGACTTGATTCTTGCATTCCTATAGTCTGCTGTTAGGTCTCTCATTAATATTTTTTTTTTATTTTAGTCAGTGTATGTTTAATTTCTAGTTGGTCTTTTTTTTTTTTTCATCTACTCTTAGGTCTCTCTAACTTTATTGACCTTTTGTAGGAAATTCTTGAATAAAGAATCCAAAAATGTGAAGATAGTGTAAGGAGCCTCTGGAACAACTTCAAACGTACCAACATCAGAATTATGGAGATGCCAGAAGAAGAGAGAGAGCAAGATACTGAAAACCTATTTGAAGAAATAATGACTAAAAACTTCCTCCACCTGGTAAAAGAAATAGACTTACAAGTCCAGGAAGCACACAGAACCCCCAAACAAAAGGAATCCAAAGAGCAAAAGACAAAAAGAGAATATTAAAAGCAGCAAGAGAAAAACAGTTAATTATCTACAAGGGAGCACCCATACGATTGTCAGCTGATTTCTCAACAGAAACTATGCAGGCCAGACAGGAGTGGCAAGAAATATTCAAAGTGATGAAGAGCAAGAACCTACAACCAAGATTACTCTACCCAGGAAAACTATCATTCAGAATTGAAGATCTGATAAAGAGCTTCACAGATAAGAAAAAACTAAAGTTCATCAACAGCAAATCAGTATTAAATGAAATGCTGAAAGGTACTCTTTAAGGAGAGGAAGAAGAAGAAAAAGGTAAAGATAAAATTTATGAACAACAAATATCTATCAACAAGTGAATCTAAAAATCAAGTGCATAAAAAATCTGCTGAACAGAATAAACTGGTGAATATAATAGAATTGGAGGCATAGAAAGGGAGTGGACTGACAATTCTCGGGGGGGAAGGGGTTAGGAGGTGCAGGGAGAGACTGGACAAAAATCATACACCTATGGATGAGGACAATGGGGAGGGTGGTAAGGGAAGAGGGAGGGGAGGGAGGTGGCTGGAGGGGAGCTATAGGGGGAAAAAGAGGAAAGATTTATTAAAAAAAAATTAAAAAAAAATAAATGCACTTTTAATTTCAAGAAAATATACCTTCGACAAAGTACAAGAGACCTTCAGTGATAAAAACTAAGAACAGGAAAATTAAAACTTGTGACATTATGTTAGTTTTTCTGTTTTTTGTCTTTCTTATTTTTATGTACATAGACATTCTAAGCCTCTTTCAACGGCTTTTCTGCACTTCTATTCTTCCAGTTATCTACCTTTACATTTTTCTTGAGATGTCAGTCCAACTATTGGTGACAAAATGTAATTTTTAATATTTCTTGGCCCAACACGTCCTCAGGTTCTGGCCCAGAGTACTTTCTCATTTGATCTTTTAGTCTTGGTAATATTCGGAAGGCCCTTCTTGGCTCTGCTGAATATTGAAGGTTTTATTTAGGTTCTGAGACTGGGGAACTGCTCCCCTAATGCCTTTAATTATTAGTTCCCCTGAGAGATCAATCATGTATCCCTTATGGGCCTTGTTGTTCAGGTTCCACTGGGGCTCCTGGGTTTGGAAATTTTATATATGCTGGAAGAAAACTAGGGCTTCTTTTCCCAGATAGCCATAGCCAACTTCGAAATCACTCCCCATTATTTTAGTCTAGCTAGTCAGCTGAGCCACATGGGTCTTCCAGCAGAGATTTTAACTCTCTCTTTCTCTCTCTCTCTCTCTCTCTCTCTCTCTCTCTCTCTCTCTCTCTCTCTCTTTCTCTTTTACTTCTCCAACTTCTTTCACAGCATAGAAAAGCTTGTATCTGGTGACATGGTGGCCAAGGGCTGGTTGGAGCCTGAGATTGTAAATTGCCATATTGGCTGTTCCCTCAGATCATACCTGGGACTCATAAGGAGGGGAAGGCAGGACAAGGATCTCATTCTTGTCTGCCATTGTTCTCTTTTAGATTTTTCCTGAAAAGCTTTATATTTTAACAACTTTGAAATTTTTTTAAAGCCAATTATTACCTAAAGCATTTTCTTGACTAATTTTGTAACAGGGATTTGAGTTATGCTATTAACTATGATTGCCCTTTCTGTTCAAAGAAAGGACATGCTAATCTGACTGGGAGTCCCATGCCTCTAGTACCACGCTTGTAATGGGGTTCATCCTCACTCAAGAACTGCCCATTCTCTTGCTGCATGCCCCCAAGGTCAGCCTTAGTTCCACCTTGGCTGGCCTGTGTGGGTTTTTGCTATCACAAGCAGGTGTAAGCCACCTGCTTCCATCCTGGTCCCATTCTGGTCCCATTCCAGTCTCATCTTGGTTAATACCAACAATGACAAATGGATTCTTAATGGATGTGATGCTGGGAGGAGTTTTGCAAATTTCTCCTCCCTGCCAAGTTCTGTAAGCACCCAAGTACCACCTCCAATTCTGCCACTTTGGAAAACTTCGTTTTGTTTTGTTTTGTTTTGTTTTGTTTTCCCTCTCCCACTTTGCCTCAGGTGGGTAAGATAGTAGTTTGTTAACCACAAGCCATCTTGGAACTGGCTGGTCTTTGTTTTAAACTCCTCTGGATTGCAGTCTTTACAAATTTAATACTTCAAAATTAATCTTAGAATCTTAAAATTTTAACTCAGCACAGCAAAATCATAAATCAGGGAAGAGCAAATTAAACTTCCTAAAAGTTGGCCAAAATTACATCACAGACATAGAGATGGGAATTTCACTAAATAATCAAATTAAACAAAACAAAACAAAACAAATAAAGCATCAACATACACTCTATTTCAAGATGACAGCCCCCACAGGAGCTATAAGCCATGCAGCAAACATGGCAGCTGCCAAGTCACACTGTGAAAATAACAAAAAGTTTTAATGGATTATTCCATAGGATTATTTAGAATTATTGAGAAAAAAAGTCCTTATTAATTTGTTCAAATCATTTTCTGTAGTTTTATGAGTGAAATTACTCTTCGTTTTGATATGGTAATAAATTCCCCCTACCCTTCCAAACCCTTTGTATTTCATCAAGAGATAATGGTACATTGTGACTCTACTTTTCCTGTGAAATCCCTCCCAGTTTATGAGCCTTTCTCCAATCCAATCTTCCTCTTTTTTGTTTTGAAACATGACCGTTTACTTCATTACTCAAGAGTTTTGGATTCTATGCAAATTTCAGTTGAAAAAAAATGGAACATCCCATTGTTTTTCTACCAAAAACCTTTATAATTGGGTTAAATATGTAAATCACCATTGAATGCATTTCTATCTGTGACTATTCCTTTGGAAGTTGGCAAAATTAGAAAAAGACAGCAATAGCAGAGATAAAATGTGCATGGAATAAGCAAAGATCATAGAAAAGTAATCTATCCTATATAATAAAGAGGTAATATGCAAATTGACCATCACTTCAGCACACAAGATGGCCACATCCATGTGGACACAAGATGGCCACCACAAGGTGGGCACCACAAAGTGGTCAACACAACATGGCCACCACAAGATAGCCACCACAAGATAGCCTGCAGGGAAGGGCAGTTAGGGGTGACCAGGTAGACAGTAAAGTTAGTAGTTGGGAGCCAGCAGTCCTGGATTGTGAAAGGGGTGTCCAAGATTGTAGAGGATTTGGCTGGGCTAAGGAACATCCCCCTGTGCATGAATTTCATGCACTGGGGCTCTAGTGTGTGTGTGTGTGTGTGTGTGTGTGTGTGTGTGTGTGTGTGTGTGTAGAGAGAGAGAGAGAGAGAGAGAGAGCACACAAATTAGGCTGGGATGCCAAATGGATCATGACTGAACAGGAGACTGTTGAGTGTGCAGATGAGGCCCAGAGCAGAGATGGAGACCAAGACAGGGACAGGGATGGAGGGGTGTCCCACACCCTCTGCAGCTGAGCACAGGCCAGGTGAGGATATGGTGGGCTTGTCTCCTGTGGAAGCAACACAGCTCCCTCCCGCCTCCCATGGAATTGGTGTGGGACCTTCCCAGCTCCTACAGAAGGTGTGCAGAGCCCTCAGTGCTCCTGTGGCTGCCATTGGCTTCTACCTCCTGTAGAAGCCGCATATCTCCCATAGAAGCAGTGAGGTTCCTGGCAGTGTACTGCAGTTCCTGCCGGCTCCCTGCAATGCAGCTGGTGGCCTACTGCCTGCAGTATCATGTGATAGGCTATTAGTGTAGAAATAAAACATTAAAATAAAAGGTAGTGTTTAGGAAAATAAGGAGTTATTTTACTGTTTTTTTTATTTTCAGTTATTCCAATTTCAATAAAAGTTTTAAAAAAGGAAAGAATTTCTTGAGTGCATGCATTAGAAAAACAAACTGCATTTCAGAATTGAGATGAATCAACACTTTGTTCATAGATTAAGGAAAATCTGAAGGTTTTGGAGCTCTGATGAAAGCCATTTTTCTATGATTACTTGGCCTCTTCTACTTTCTTATTTATCTATGATGTGTGCTTAATGTACAAGTGAGTTTTAGCTTCTGTGTACATTTCTAAGAATTATAAAAAGGTAAACAATTCCCAATTAAATTTTATACAATATTCTCTATAACAAATGAAAATGTAAATATATTTGAGGTCATTTGTCTGGGTGATTGAGTGAACATTTTATTGCTGAGGAATGCTCCTACTTAAAACAAGAAACAAATACTAGTATATCTTTAGTGCATAATCCCACGTTCATTGTATTTTTTTTCAAATTCTTCTTCTCAAACCAAATTAAATTACTCCCAAACTTGCCATTTTAAAAAAAACCACCTCTGATCTAAATTTATCATAGTTAGGTAGAACTTTGGAAGAAACTTGTGCAAGTGAAGGTCCCTGAAGTTTGAATTCATAATATAAATCTTCCCAGTATAATTAATTCATTTCATATCTGCTCTTCTTTTCATTGATTTCTCATTATATATTGACTGGAGAACAGAATATAACAGGGCTTTGGCAACCATTATTTTGTGTCCTATCTTCACTAATTATGAAGACAGTCAGTTGTGTAAAGAAGTATCTGTGGATTTGGTAGAAACACTCAGAGATGAAATTCTTATTAATTTATATCTGCCTATGAACAAAATTTAAGTTAGGTGAGATACTGAGCAAGAAAGACAATTGTTTAGCAATGCAATTTTTATTTTGAAAGAGAAGCTGCTGAAGACAAAAATATTCATGGATATAAAGAGGTGACTTATAGGAAACCAGTTTTGCATTTATTATGGTGAGAAATCCTATAAAATAAAGAAGTAATATGCAAATTGACTATCATGCCCTCACAAGATGGCTGCCTATGACCAGGTTGGCAGAGGAGTTAGTGAGGGATGATGAAATGACTGAACAAGCAGACTGCATGGGGTGACCAGGCCAACATAGTGGTTAGTGAGGGATGACCAAATATGACTGAACAGCAGGCTGCATTGGGTGACCAGGACAGCAGGGGGCCATGAAGGGTGCCATCTGGGGGCGACTAGGCCGGGGGGGCAGTTAGGAGTGACCAAGCTGGCCGAGAAAGGGTAGTTGGGGGTAAACTGGCTGGCAGCGGGTGGCAGTTAGGGGTGACCAGGCAGGCCAGCAGTTGAGCAATTAGGCGCAGTGGTCCAGGATTGTGAAAGGGATTTCCAACTGCCAGTTTAGGTCCAATCCCTCCAGGATCAGGCCTAAACAGCAGTTGGACATCCCTCTTACAATCCATGACTGCTATCTCCCAACTGAACTGGCCCCCTGCCTGCCTTCCTGATTGTCCCTAACTGCTTCTGCCTGCCAGCCTGGTCTCTCCCTAATCTCTCCCCTCCTAACCTGATTGATGTCTAACTGCTCCCCTGCCAGCCTATTTACCTCTAACTGTGCTACCCTGCAGGCCTGATCACCCCTAACTGCCCTCCCCTGCAGGCCTGGTCCTCCCCCCAACTGCTCTCCCTTGGAGGCCTGGGTTCTCCCCAACTGCTCTCCCCTGTAGGCTTGATCCCCTGGCCTGATTGCCCACAACTGCCCTCCCTTGCAGACTTGGTCCTTCCCAATTGCCTTGCTGGCCATCTTGTGATGGCCACCTTGTGTCCACATGGGGCAGAATCTTTGACCACATTGGGGCAGCTATCTTTTGTGTTGGAGTGATGGTCAATCTGCATGTTACTTTTTTATTAGATAGGATACAATCCTAATGCATGGCTGGGGCCAGCTGGTTTGCCCTGAAGGGTGTGCTGGATCAAGGTGGGGGTTCTCTTGGGGCGTGAGGCAGCCTGGGTGAGGGGCCTATGGTGGTTTGCAGGCTGGCCATGGCCCCCAATGACCCAAGCAGAGGCTCTGGTATCTGGGATTTATTTATCTTCTACAATTGAAACTTTGTAGCCTTAAGTGAAGACCAAGGCAGGCCAGAGCTGCAGAAGTTTGGTTTCCTCCATCACCCAGGGCAACCCTAGCCTGCTACTCTTTCAAGCTCCGTGGCTGCCACCATTTTTGTTGGTATTTTTTTATCTTATATAATTGAAACTTTGTAGCCTTAAATGGAGGCCTGGGCTCACTAGGGTGTGTGGAAAACTTGGCTTACTCCATCGCCATGGAAACTCAAGCTTCCTTCCTGCTTGCTCTATGGCTGCAGCCATCTTGGTTGGGGTTAATTTGCATACTTGCTCCTGATTGGCTGGTGGGTGTGGCTTGTGGGTGTAGTGGAGTAGGATTGTTAATTTGCATGTTATTCTTTTATTAGATAAGATATATATATATATATATATATATATAATGGATACAATTGGCATTTAAATAGAAATTAGATAATAAATGTGATTTAAATAGATATTAGATAATAAATGTGGACAGAAATCTATATTTAAAGCAGAACAATAATCCTATTATTTAAATGCTTTTCTAGTAACTGTTATATTTAAATAAACCAACACCTGAAAGGTCAATTATGGCCTACAGTTAAAATAGAATGCTTTTGACTCTAATCTTTTATCTTGAGTATTTGTCCAAAAGGATTTTCCAATTATTATATTTTTGTAATTATTGAAAGTAGTTGTGTATTAACAAATATATCTTTCTTTCACTTCTTGCATTCCAAACCTTTAATCAGATAACTACACTCCATCACTTTTTCCTCCAAAAGCAGCATATAAACATCTGTAAACTAAACTGGTTTTCTATCAAGCACTTAGATTTATTTAAAAAAATATCACCAAAGTGAAAAATTTTCCTTCCCCATGAGCATTTTTCAGTTTAAATTCATAGCCCAGCTTGATGAAAAACTTAGTTGGGCTAAATAAGGTCAAAGGGGAATTTATTAGAAATAATATTGAAAAGATAGTCTAAACCAAAGAACATTTAGTGTCTCTATCATAATATATTCAAAAGTGAGAAAGATCTGTGGGGAATAAATTCTTAATATAAGCCAAACTCATAATTTTGCTCCAAGATATTTTCAATGCATACTTTATCCTATTACAAATAAATAATTTTAAATTGTAATAATTTTAAATTTCTGCTATAATTTTAATGCAAAACATTTGATATTTTAAAATTACACAGTTCAATGAAGTTTGACAATATAGATACTCATTTAAAACACCAACCCCTGGCCCTGAACAGTGTGGCTCAGTTGGCTGGAATATCATCCTGTACCCAAACATTTCTAACTCGTGATCCACATGTCACATGCAGCCCACAACAAATATTTTTGTGGCCCAGTCAATATAATTGTACGTAATAAACATTTTAATAAACATTTTGTAAGTTAATTTTTACAATATCTTGTTATATATAATCCAATCTAATAAAAGAGTCATATGCAAATTGACTGTACTTCTGCCACATCCACAAGCCACACTCACCAGCCAATCAGGAGCAAGTATGCAAATTAGCCCAACCAAGATGGCTATGGCCACACAGAGAGCAGGAAGAAGGCTTGGGTTGCCCTGGCAATGGAGAAAGCGAAGTTTTCCACACACCCTGGCCAGCCCAGACCTCCGCTTAAGGCTACAAAGTTTAAATTATAGAAGATAAATAAATCCCAACAGAAATGGCTGCCAGCACGGAGAGAGCAGGAGGCTTAGCTCTGCTCCAGGCTACAAAGTTTCAATTGTAGAAGATATATAAATCCCAGATACCAGGCCCTCTGCTTGGGTTGCTGCGGGGGCATGGCTGGCCTGCAAACCTCCACAGGCCCCTCACCCAGGATGCTCCATGTCCCAAGGGAACCCCCACCCTGATCTGGGACACCCTTCAGGGCAAACCAGCTGACCCCACCTGTGCAGCAGGCCTCTATCCTATTTAATAAAATAGTAATATGCAGATTGACCATCACTCCAACACATAAGATGACTGCCTCCATGTGGACACAAGATTGCCACCACAAGATGGCCAGCATGGGAGGGAAGTTGGGAGGGACTTGGCCTGCAAGGAAGGGCAGTTGGGGGTGACCATGTTGGCACAGGAGAGAAGTTGGGGGTGACTGGGCCTGCAGGGAAGGGCATTTGGGGTGACCCAGGCCTGCAGGGGAGAGCAATTAGGGGGGACCAGTCCTACAGTGTAGGGCAGTTAGGGGTGACCAGATCCACACTGGAGGGCTATTAAGGGCAAACAGGCTGACATGGGAGCAGATAGGTATCAATCAGGCTGGCAGGGGAGTGAGTAGGGGATGATTAGGCTGTCAGACAGAATTGGTTAGGGGAAATCAGAAAGGCAGATAGGTGAGCAGTTGGGACCCAGCAGTCCTAGATTGTCAGAGGGATGTCCGATTGGGCCTAAATGGGCAATTGGATATCCCTCAAGGGGTCCCAGATTGGAAAGGGTGCAGACTGGGCTGAAGGACACACACCCCTGTGCACGAATTTTGTGCACCAGAATTTTTGTTATTAATAGGGAACTATAACATTTGCTAGTGACTGATTACTAAAATTGTGTTGCATTCATTTCCCTTACATGCAGGTGCACCATTTCTCTCCACTAATACTAGCAGGGAATATTTTAGCAGCCAATTACCGTGTCAGCTCCTTGAGTTAGAGTTACCAGCTCATTCCTTGGTTAACCCAGTTTGTCAATTCAGGGGAAGAGGATTCATGGGGCCTTAGCCAAAACCTTTGGCTCCCGCCTACCCTCGGTACAGTGTTGCCTGGAGGTTCAGGGCCAGGCTCCATAGAGTTGGGGCCACATTACAAGCCAGCTTCTTTCCTCAGCCCTGCCTATCACAAGACTAGTCCTTTGGGCTTCTCTTGGGAATTCAGACCCTTAAGTCAGATTCACCCACTAAAGAGCATCATCTGCCATTTGTGAATGTTCTAAAAGCAGAAGGTGCATCTCCATACACCCTCTAGTTTAAAAGGCTTTATTCCACTGCGGTACTCTCTCTTAGCCCCCATGCAACCATGGGGCTCTGATCTCAGAAGATGACTCTGCTGTAAAACTCTGTGAAGCCCTGGCTGGTAGGGGCCTGAGGTAGGGAAGCAGTTCACCTGGGTCTGCAGGGGCTTTTCACCCTTTCAGATTGATGAGATAAGCACAGTTCTCACAACACAAAGGATCTTGTGGTGCTTTCCCCATATGTTGTGTTGCCTTTTTCTGTTTTAAACATAATACAAGAGTTAAGAAAAAAACCTACCATCCAAATTAAGTTAGTGAACATTTCTATCATTCAGAAATTCCCCTCGTTCACTATTCTAATAGATCTCCCAATCTTGTCAGAGGCAAACCCTGATATTATTTGTTATCACCAATTATTTTTTCATGTTATATAAATTCACGTGAAAGGCAGCATATAGTATGTAATCTTTTATACATGATTTCTTTTTATCTACTTTGCATTTTTCAGATGCTTCTATATTGTCATAAACATCAGAAATTCAAATCCTTCTATACCTTATGGCAGTGCATTAAATAAGTATAGTGAAATACTGATAAACATTTGAATTGTTCCTAAGTTCTGCTAAAAAGATTAAAGCTGTTAGGAATATACTGTCAACATGTATTCTTGTTAATATATGTTTTTATTTCTCTTGGTTCTCTGAGGACCAAGTTATTAGGCTCTCAAAGGCTTATTGAAATTTGTATTTTGTTTTGTCTTATTCTGTGACAGAAACTTTCAATATTCTCAAAGGAAAGGCAAACCAGTGGATCAACAGTCTCTCTCACACATTGTTGTTGAAAAGGGAATAAGTAATATGGAGGTAAATTGGATAATTTCTAAAAAATTACATATTTTGTATATTATTTTATATTTGTGAACATGTAATCTTAGATTCCTGGAAATATGATTACATTAGAGGGCAGAATGTTTATGAAAAATTGGGAGACTTATCCTACTATAAATCAAAACTTGCTCTAAATCTTTATTAATTAAAATTATGTAACATTGGTATAACAAATTATATAATGTTGGCCAACAAATCAAAGCTGAGACTTGGGAGGACAATGGAAGAATTAGGCAAGGTCATCAAAAGCAAAGAAATGTCATTGGAGATGAAGGTTAACATAATTTATACCCTTGTATCCACAATTACTATGTACAGCTGTTAAAGTTGGACAATATAGAAGGTTGATAGAAAAAAAATGATTAATTTGAAATATGGTGTTGGAAGAGAGCTCTACGGATACCTTGGACTACCAGAAAGACTAGTAACTGAATCCTAGAGCAAATTAAACCTATAACATTGCTGGAGGGAAAATGACAAAATTGAAGCTGTCCTACTTTGAGCACATCATGAGAAGGCAGATTCTTTAGATAAGACAATAATGCTGAGAAAGATAGAAGACAGCAGGAAAAAAAAAAAGTCCAAATATGAGCTGAACTGACTCCATAAAACAAGCTGTAGTCATGATTGTACAGGAGCTGAGAAGGGCTGTTGAGGACATGACATTGTGGTTATCACTCACTTATAGGGGCACCAGGAGTTGGAGTTGACTCAACAGCAGAATAACAAAACAATGATGATATATAGTGTGTGTGTATGTGTGTGTGTATATATATAACACAAAATGACTATTCAAGAAATGATGTTGAGATAATTCATATAAGATAAAAATAAATCTCAATACCAGATTTCAAGCTATATTACAAAGCAACTGTTCTCAAAACAGCCTGGTACTGGCACAAGAACAGAGATATAGACCAATGGAATAGAATAGAGAATCCAGATATCCACCCAAACCACTATGCTCAATTAATATTTGACAAAGGAGGCATGAATATACAATGGAGCCAAGACAGCCTCTTCAATAAATGGTGTTGGGAAAATTGTATAGATACATGCAAACAAACAAAACTGGACCACCAACTTACACTAAATACAAAAATAAACTCAAAATGGATACAGGACTTAAACATTAAATGGGAAACCATAAAAATACTTGAGGAATCCACAGGCAGCACAATCTCAGAACTATGCCGAAAGAACTTCTTCACTGAAACTATTTCAAGGGCAATGGAAGGTAAAGAAAAAATAAACAAATGGGTCTACATCAAAATAAAAAGCTTTTGCACAGCAAAAGAAACCATCAACAAAACAACAAGAAAGCCCACTGTATGGAAGAACATACTTGCAAATGTTATCCCTGATAAAGGATTAATCTCCAACATCTACAGTCAACTTATACAACTTAATAAAAGGAAGATAAATGATCTTATAAAAAAATGGGTGAAGGACCTAACTAGAACCTTTTTGAAAGACTACAGAAGGAAGGCTAAGAGACACATGAAAACATGTTCAAAGTCACTAATTATCCAAGAGATGCAAATCTAAAGGACAATGCGATACCATCTCATACATGCCAGAATGGCAATCATCAATAAATCAACAAACAACAAGTGCTGGCGAGGGTGTGGAGAAAAAGGAACCCTTGTGCACTGTTGGTGGGAATGCAGACTGGTGCAGCCACTGTGGAGAACAGTATGGATTTTCCTCAAATATTAAAAATGGAACTCCCCTTTGACCCAGCAATCCCACTCTTAGGAATATATCCTAAGAAAGTAGAAACGCCAATCAGAAAGGATTTCTGCACCCCTATGTTCATAGCAGCACAATTTACAATAGCTACAATTTGGAAACAGCCTAGGTGCCCATCAGCAGATGAGTGGATCAGAAAACTATGGTACATCTACACAATGGAATTCTATGCTGCCATCAAAAAGAAGGAATTCTTACCATTTGCCACAACCTGGATGGAATTGGAGAGCCTTATGCTAAGTGAAATAAACCAGTCAATGAAGGAGAAACACCACATGATCTCACTCATTTGTGGATAATAAACAACATTATAAACTTATGAACAAAAGGATAGATACAGAGGCAGTAAAGCATCAAACAGACTGTCAAATTACAGCAGGAAGATTAAGGAGAGGTGGGGTAGATAAGAGATCAACCAAAGGATTTGGATACATGCATATAAGCATAACCAATGAACACAAGACACTGGGGGGATGGGGTATGCCTGGGAAGGGGGATGGGGTAATGGGAAGATATGTATACATGTAACACAATAAAAAAACTTAAATAAATAAATAAATAAATAAATAAATAAATAAATAAATGTAATCACTATCTCATACTATATACTTAAAAAGTCAATGTCATGTGTACTAAAGGCTGACATGGGAAAAACAAAATTAAAATATTTAAAAGATAAATTTTAAAATGTTATTTAGGCAAGCATGCCATATTAAAACATAAAAATATAAATCATAATGGAAAAATTAGTAATACAACTATATCACCTTAAGTTCTGTTCATCATTAAGAAATGAAAATATAATTCACAAACTGAGTTGTATAGTTGCAAAGTATATAACCAACAGACATTATGTCTAGACTATATATTTTTAAAATTTAAGAACGAAACACAGAAACTATTCATTAGAAAAAATAGTCATATATCAAGAACAGTTATTTTATAGATGAAAACTATATTATGTATGAAGAAATGCTTAATTTCACTAGTAATAATGAAAGGAAAACCACAAATTAGGACCATTTTAAACTCATTAAATCCTAAGAAATTGAGAAAATATGGTAAATGCATGAGTAGATAGAAATAAAGGCTAATGGGAATGCATATAAGCTACTGTTGAGAATGCATGTTAGTTGTCATAAGGGTCTACTGAGGGTATCACAAAACCTAGGTTATCAGTGAGTTAACTTAAATAGTGGCTATTTTATCTGTCACATTAACATTAGAAGATTATAACTAACTATAGGCCTGGTACATGAATTTCATGCACTGGGGGGTGGAGGGGAGGGAAGGGGTTGTCCTTCTGCCCAGCCTGCACCCTCTCCAATCTGGGACATTTTGAGTGGGGATGCCCGACTACCCATTTAGGCCTGATCAATTGGGCCTAAATGGGTAGTTGGGCATCCTTCTCACAATCCAGGTCCACTGGTTCCCAACTCTTGCCTGCCTGCCTTCCTTATTGTCCCTAACTGCTTCTGCCTACCATCCTGATTACCCCCTAACCACTCCCCTGCTAGCCTGATTGATGCTAACTGCTCCCCTTCCAGCCTGATTGCCCCTAACTGCCCTTCCGTGAAGGTCCAGTTTCCCCCAACTTCCCTCCTCTGTCAGCCTAGTCAACCCTAACTGCCCTCTCCTGCAGGCTTGATTGCCCTCAACTGCCCTCCCTTGCAGACCTGGTCCCTGCCAACTGCCCTCCCTTGCAGGCCTTATCCTTCACAACTTCCCCTCCTTGCTGGCAATATTGTGGATGCCATCTTGTGTCCACATGGGGGAAGCCATCTTGTGTGTTGGAGTGACAGTCAATTTGCATATTACTCTTTTCTTAGGATAGAGATCTGGTGCACAGGTGGGGGCCATCTGGTTTTCCTTGAAGATGTCCTGGATCAGGTTGGGGGTTCCCTTGGGGTATGGGGAAGCCTGGGCAAGGGGCCTGTAGTGGTTTGCAAGCTGGCCACACCCCCTGGTGACCCAAGCAGAGGCCCTAGTATCTGAGATTTATTTACTTTCTATAATTGAAACTTTGTAGACTTAAGCAGAGGCCAGGGCAGGTCAGGAACTTGGGTTCCTTCATTGCCAGGGAAGCCCAAGCTTTCTGCTCAATCCATGGCCTCCTGCTCACTCTGTGGCTGTAGCCATTTTTGTTGGGATTTATTTATCTTCTATAATTGAAACTTTGTAGCCTTGAGTGGAGGCCTGGGCCTTCCAGGGTATGCAGAAAGCTAACTCCGTGGCCGCAACCATCTTGTTTGGGTTAATTTGCATACTTGCTCCTGATTGGCTGATGGGCATGGCTTGTGGGTGTAGCAGAGGTGCAGACAGTTTGCATATTACTCTTTTATTAAGTAGGATAGGGAGTTCTACTAACATCTGGGACCCAGGCTCCTTTTTTTGTTTGTTTGTTTCTTCTCCTCATCCTCAAGGCATCATTATTTCCTCATGATCTAAGATTCCTACCCTCCTAGCCATTTTTTTAATTCTTGCCAGAAAAGAATGAGAAAGAGCATAGTTCAATTTTCTTTCAAGATTGCATACCACATCTGCCTGCAATCTATTGGTCAGAACTCAGCCATTGAGCTGAAAGCCAGACTAGGAAATAAGTATTGGATATCCTTACTAGATTCTTCTATACACAGGAAATTTTAGAAAATTTTATATTATTTGACAAATGGAAGTAACATAAATCTTGGAAACTAAAAATGACACTCCTAGGTACATAACCAGAGACACCCATGTTCACAAAGAGATATGAACAAGGATGCTCAAAGCAGCATTTCTAGAAAAAGTAAAAGAAAAATATCCAAAATATCCATGTGTCCCTTAGTTGGAGGACAGATAGTTGCATGGTCAGTAGAATACTGTAAAGGACAGAGGGAATTTACAAACATTATACTGAGAAAAATTGCATGTTATAGAAGAATGCAATCTGTCAGTGGTTATTCCAAAATTGCTGTACTATGCACAATGTGTCTTCAGTTTTAAGGTAATCTCTCCCAGTTGGTTTCCCATAGACCTCACATAGGAGTTGGCTAAACACTGTTTTTGGTTTCAGAATTTGAAAAGCTGAAGGGCTAAATGTCTGGCCAACACCACACTGTTATTTGTGTCTATGAGTTATGTATATATGCTCTTTGGCTAATCCCTTCACTTTCTTTCATCCCAGCTCCCAACCACCCTACTCTCTGACAGCTATCAGTCCCTTCCATGTATCCATTCCTCTGTTTTCATTTTGTTCATCAGTTTACTTTGTTCAGTAGATTCCACATATATGGATGATCATATAGTATTTATCTTTTTCTGACTGTCTTATTTAAAACAACATTTCATATTTATTCTTGTATCTCTGAGGTTCATTTTATATCACTGGCAAAATCTTTCTTTTAAACTTTTGCTCATTTGGTATTTAGCAAAATGTGTATTGAATGTCTTCTATTCTTTATCAAGGCCCACAGCCAAGGCTTCCCCCAAAAGAGCAATTAAATACAAAAACATTTTCTTTTATCTTTTTTACCTGCCTTACCTGAGCCTCAGTTCTTAAAGTAAATCTCTCCATCAGTGTAATCACTCTTTAGTCCTGTATTTTTCTTTCATTTTCCTACGGCTCTTATGTAGGTAGTAAATCAGAAGTATAGATGACAGACAACTCTGGAGCTCCCTTGACTATTTCAATAAATTTGATGCTCTAAGACAGAGAATTCTAGGAACATGTGTTTTTGTGTTCTAAAGTTTTAGTATTTCATTTTCATTCATGTATTTCTTTAGCAAAACAATGGTTATTAACAAAATCTACTGTCCTTTTCTAGGTGAAAACACAATCTGTGTCTATGAACATTAAGACCTTGGTCCAAATGTATCTCATTAGTAAATCCAGGTCTGAGTTGAGATGACTTGGTGAGGTCTTAGACTTGAGTATATGGAATAGCCACTTAGGTTCAAAAGATTGGACTATTTGTTTTTCCCTTTGACCTCTAAAACTAGTTTTAGATCTAATGCATGGCATTGCAATTATAGTTAACAATATTGTATTATGTATTTTAAATTACTAAAAGACTTGATCTTAAAAGCTTTTATAAGCAAAAAATAAGAGCTAATAATATGATATATGATAGAGATGTTAGCTGAAACTATGGTAGTAATCATATTGCAATATATATGTGTATCTAACTTGTTACACTTCTCAAATTTACACAAGGTTATATGTCAATTATATCTCAAATTTTTAAAATGCAATATGTATATTTGCCTGAGAAAACAACAAAAAAGTCCCTTTTTCTTCTCTTTTACCCAATGCACAAATGCTTAGAAAGCCCCAACACTTGGAAAGCTCAGTTTGTTTTGATATAGGCCTTAAGTAGGACACACTGTCTTTCTCCTCTGATCATTTAATCCTTGTGTCAGCAGACCCTGCTTGGTTAAAAGCTAAGCCAGTGTGGGTCAGCATGAGGGCAGCCAGAGTCCCCATTTTTTATGCTCACTGAGGCCTAACCTACCTGACCCAGTTAAATACCTATTGCAATATAATCTGCTGCATCCTGCCAAGGTCAAAATACCACATGACATAAAAGCATTGAAACTTGATACCTCTTGCCCAGGCTGTACTACAAGTGTCATTTTTTTCTTTCCCAAATATCAGGTCAAGATTTCCAGCCAAAGATCCATGATATTGGAACATTAGGTAGATGATGTATAGCATCCCTATTCCCTGAAAAAAAAAATGAGAAAGTAGTGCAAACTGAAAAGTTTTTAGATGAAATTCTGACTTTATATTTACTATGAAATGTATTTTTCTGACTATTAACCACATTATAAATGCACTAAAATAACTATTACCCTTAGCTTTCGACAGCATGAATACTACTTTAAAAGCTGCAGTGAAGAGAAAAGAAACTGGTAAATTAAACATTTTCAGATATATTAAAAAAATTACTTCATTTGGAAAAAAATGCTTCAAATTTTAATGAAGAAGACACATGTTGAGATTAATCAATTTGGCAAACTGGACATTTTGTTAGATGTCTTACAGAAAATTAACATTTGGCAAATTGGCCTACTCACAACTCTCAGCTCAATTTATTTCAGCAACACTTACCTCTATCATTTCCTCAAAAAGGTTCAGGTCCTTTTGCCCTTTCCACTGTCTAAAATTTTCTCTCTCAATTTTCATTTGAAAAATTTCGATGCTTCCTTCAAGTCACACTGAGTTACTCAGAACCTACATTATTAATTTTAATATGAAAAAATAACATAATGTTAAAATATCATGCAAAATATTAAAATGTAATAAACAAACAAGGATACATCTGTAGCCAGTATAGCAAACTTTTAACATCTAGATTTATAAAAGCATATAAATATGAATAGTTGTATAAAAATGAAAGCAGTACTAAGTCCCTTAATTTGAAAATGACTAAAAACAGGAAAGTAACCTAAAACAATATGCAATAACTAATAAATGAGGAAACTATTCAGTCTTACTATTAATCAAAGATATGTCTATTAAATATCAATGAACTCACAGTTTTCTTGTATTAAATTAGCAACTATTTTGTAAAATGTTATTATTAATACAGATAAGAGTACAATGAGAAAGACATTTTTCTGCACTGTAGTAGAAATATAAGAGACTGATAAAAGCAGCTTGTTAGTATAGATCATGTGTCTTAAATACATATTAACCTGTGTTTCAGTTATTGGGATTTCAAGAATCTGTTCAAGAATAAAAAAATAAAAATGAACAGTGCATTATTTATAACAAATTGGAAGTGTTCTCAATGGAGCTTATAAAATTATATCTTTACCTAGAAGTAAAACAAGTATAGTTAATTCCTTATTTCTAAAATTCTTCTCCCCTCCACCCCCTTTTATCTGGTTTGCTTCCATGCTAGGACATTAACAAAGTGGAATTTACTCATTTATTTCTGTGGCACTCTCTGTCATTGGCTCACTCTGTCCACTAATAAGGAAAACGTCACTGATTCCATCCCCAACAGGACCAGTTAATTGTTCTGTCTCCATTGCCATAGACTATACAATTCAACCTAATAAGCCATTCTGTAATCAGCACCGCTAGTCATAGGAGGAACTGAACCAGATAAGAAGCTGAAACAGAACAGGAAAGGAAAATCTCTCTAACATCATGCATTTCCCAATAGAGAAGAGTTGATATTATCATTTCCACAACAGAGTTCCTTTCTGTCAACTCCCAATGTAGATCATGTCAGTCAATCCAAGGTAAGTATCTCAATAACATTCCAGAAAAAATACTTCCGGAAGTAAAAATCTGCAACTCTATTTTGAAGATTCTTTTGTATTTATACCAAAATGTAGAAACTAAATTGACAGAAACAATTCAGACTCTGAAGGTTGAGGTTACAGTAATTTGCACAGTAGGAAAAGCAGGAGTCATGCTGCAAAGCTTTTGGCTTAACAGTAGGAATGTTGGAATTCATTTCCCATCTCCCCAAGAAGAGGAGATAGGATTCCAGGTCCTCTCCAGTCCCAAAGACAGAGTCATGGGTATTCTCAGGAAAAGTACTTCCTGGGTCACTTTCCTTCTCTGAGCCATACACAGATTTTATCCATTAATCCATGTGACTAAATTCACCTGGTTGTCATTTTTAGGGAGATGCTAAAGGTAGACAACAGCCTCAGTATGAATCCACAGAGAAACTTGTGTGTTTGAAAAACACTTCCTAATAGAATATTATCCAAAAATATTTCTACTCAGTCTTAAGATCACCAAATATCTGCAAAATACTGGCATATCTTGAACTATTTCTTATCACTAATAACCACTCCTATGCTTATAGCAGTCATTCTTTCTCAATTGTATGGTCCCAAAATTAGTACTGTTAAATGTATGCTTTATTCTCTTTAACACTGATACTCATTCAATTAGATATTTAAATGCAATGGAATGAAAGTACTGCCAACAAATGGACAAAGAAATCAAGCAAGTTACAGAAAACAACAAATACAAAATCACAGAAGCCCTAAGTTTATTTTTTAAAATAAATATTGTTGACAGTATAACATATGTCCCCCTTTTCCCCCCATTGACTGCTTCTAGCCTGCCCCTGTCCTCCAGGCCTTCACCACCCTGTTGGGTTATGCTTATATGCCTATAAATTCTTTGGTTGATCTCTTCCCACCCACATACCGCCTTGCTTCTCCCTATGTTTAAAGCTAGTAACAGCTTTTGTGTCTTCCTCTCAAACATAAAGTCTCCTGTGTTAACCATTTCCAGGATGCTTCACCACATGGCTGAATGTCCCTGCATTTGCAAGATTCATTAGTGTCACCTGAAATTTCCCCCATGGTAGTCAGTGACAGATTGGGCAGGTAGCAAACAGTGTTACTCTAATCATTGGGATAAATACATGAAATCAATTCTGTACTAAAAATGGATCTTCTAGAAAATGTTTTTCTATTCAACTTAATGGTAAAAAGAGGAAACTAGACAATTGTTTAGGTTATAAAAGCTGCAGTTAATTTCAATATGAACAAAAGAAATACTCATCACAGACATTGCAATCAATAAGGTAAATAGACATTACAGTATAATCAATCATTTATGTCACTTAATCCAGGATGGAGAGTGGTAGGAAATTAGGCCCTAAGGCATTTTAATTTACTGTTGATGGTTGGATGTTAAGGGCAAACTATCTTGCAAATCTCAAATATAAATATACCTGCTACAAGAACACAAGTATATGATGTTTTTCAACAGAATGAGATAGGACAAGAAATGACTATAGTCTCCCTCACGTACACACTCATATTTGCATTTAAAAAATCTTCATTTGGGTAGTATGTGCAGTTCTAATAAGTAATTAAGAAGCTCCAAACCCAGAGTTCAAGAATAGCATCCATAGGGATTCAGCAGGGCTAGACAAAACCCTGAAGCTGTGTGTTATTAAATGTCTGGTTCTATATAATTAGAGTAGATGCATGCAGTCATGTTAGCTGCTACCATAAAATGACAGCAGAGATTAGGGATTTGGTTTTATGGCACATAAAAATTCATCTTTATTAACTATAAGCCTATTATGATTTATTTTGGAATTTGTTAACCTTTACTAGTATATAGCACAGAAAGACAAATCATCAGAATTTTGTTTCTTTAAAAATCATTATCTCATAATGTCTCCATGAGGACTGTGATTATTGACAACCCCTCTTGAAAATAAATTTTCAAGTTCCTTCAGTATTACAACAGATATCTAAAAGCAAAAAGTTCCATCTGAAATGAGGCAATGGTTCATTCTACTTCTACACAATGAAATTCAGTGCACTTGGAAGAGACTGAATATAGAAAAGCATGTGTTTAATTTTGTCCATTTCAATTAGTCTTTGAAATTTGAGGGTATAAAATCAATCAAATAAATACATTTTTATGTATTTCTCACCTCAAAGAAAATATATAAAAAATAAATCAAACTTATAATCTTGCCTTTCAAGTAAGCATTTCTATCTCTAGTTCTATAAGGCATAGAGCTATAATTTTCTCAATTATACAAGATCCAAAGGCTCAGAGTCATATTTCTCTTTTCAGATTGGTTATGCACTAGGCTAGAATCCGAGAACATGAAGTAAAGGCTTCCTTTCCTCAAAGAAAACCGTACTTTGGTAGCTAGCCACCAATACATTCCCTCACAATTCTCTCTTCCGGATAACCATACCTTTGCATACTGCTGTTCCAACTTTGAATTAAGGCTGACCTATGTGACCCATAGAATATTGTAAAAGGGACAGTGTGAAACTAGGTTTTAAAATGCATTATGGCTTCTGTCTTAGACTGTTCAATTGATGTGAAGCCCTATAAGCAGGCTATGGAGAAACATGTGAAGAACAACTGAAGCCTCCTGACAACAGGCAGTACTACCTTGCCAGTCATCTGAATGAGTCACCTTGGGGGAGGATAGAACAGCCACAGTCAAACCTTCAGATACTTGTAGCATTGGTCGACATCTGTCCTTAACCTCATGAGACAGCCAGAGCCAGAATCCTACACAGCACAGTCAAATCACTCCTAAATTCCTGATCCTTAGAATTGTTAGAGATAATATTTTATTGTTTCATGCCACTAAATTTTGGGAGTTATTTGTCACACACACCCTTACAACCCTCTAATCAGCTGCCAACAATAAGTATTAGAAATTTTAAACCCATATCTCACAGGATCCATTATTTTTCATTCCCTTCGTTAGAACCCTGCTCCAAGAACTTCATAATCTCTCACATATACTATCACACTTGTTCCCCAAGTGGTAATGATGACCCTTGCTTTTTTAATTTTTTTTCACAATACTGTCAAGTTAATGTGCTGAAATTGCAGCTCTGACTGTTTCATTCCCCTAATCAAAAACTCTGAATAGTTCTGAAGTTATTACCAAAATTGACTTTCAGGTCTTTATTCCTGCCTTTTAAAGCTTTATATTATATATAATCTTTTTTGCTGCTTGGGCTCCATGTTAACATGTGTTTGCCCCATGCCAGAGCCACATTGACTGTCAGTCCTGCATATGTGTCTCGTATGCTCTTTACTCTGCAAACAGTCCCTCCTTATCCAATGTTGCTTATCAAAACACAGATCAAATTCTTCCTTTATGGAGCCATTCCACATGTCCCTAATATATCCAAAGGTTACCTTAATAGGAACAGAGTGGGGAGAGCTACCCTTTTTCTTTGTTTCTTTTGTTTATGTTTCTTATTTCTGCATCTTTTAATTTTATAAATTTTTATTCTCTATTTGTGTTGCATTTATTGGGGTGACATTGGTTATTAAAATTATATAGGTTTCAGGTATACAATTATATGAATATTATATTGTTTTTCACCATAGCAAATCAAGTCTCCTTCCATCACCATTTATCTCCACTTTACCCTCTTCTACAGTCCCTCAACCCCCTTTCCCTCTGGTAATCACCATTATCTATGAGGTGTTTTTTTTGTTTTTTGTTTTTTTTTTTTTACTTAATCCTTTCACCTTTTCCACTATGTTCCCCTCCTCTCTGACAGCTGTCAGTCTGTTCTCTATATCTCTGAGTCTGTTTCTATTTTGAGAATTGACATATTAATGAGATCATCTGATACTTGTCTTTTTCTGACTGGCTTATTATACTTAGCATCATACTCTGTAGGTCCATTCATTCTGATGCAAAAAGTAAGATCATCCTCTTTTTTACTGCCAAGTAGTATGGCATTGTATAAATATACTGCAACTTTATTATCCACTCATCTACTGATGGGCACTTGAGCTGCTTTTAAATAATGCTGCAATGACTGTAGGGGTCCATATATTTTTCTCCAATTATCATTTTAGTTTTTTTTAAAAATATATTCCCAGAAGTGGAATCACGAGGTCTTAAGGCAGTTCCGTTTCTAATTTACTAAGGTAATGCCATACTATTTTCCACAGAACTGCGTCTATCTGCATTCCCACTAACGGTGCAACAGAATTCCTTTTTCTCCTTATACTCACTAATACTTCTGTACCATTTTCAATTGCCTTTTCTGATACATGCTCTCCATGTACCATCATATCCCAGGGTGTACCTCATCTGCTTCCATTCATTCTGCAGAATATATAATAAAAATTCTATTTATAGTATACTTTTACTAAAAGGTTGGGTAATGAAGAGTAAGAATAATAGTTAAATTTGGATAGTACTATTCTAAAATCATTATCAAAACTCCAAGATAATTTATTTTCTTTTCCATCAAATATAAGTTTGTATTTCTTTGTTAAGATTTGATTTAATATCTTTTACTCTCTTTGATACTTTTATATTTTCATTATATCCCACCTCCTCTCTCCTGAGTATATGTAATGTATACCTTTCAGTTTATAACTAGGAGTGATAATATTCAACCTCCCCTTCACTTACATTGATTAATTTGGAATTTTACCTCTTACTATATATAAAAATTAGATAAAAAGAATCAAATACCCAAATATAACATTAAACCATATAAAAAACATAAGTGTAAATCTTCATGAATTCTCTTTGAAGATTATTTCTTATAAATGAGACAAAAAAACAAGCAATGGAAAAATAAATTGGACTTCATAATTTTTTTAATTGTAGATCAAATACACTAACAAGAAATTCAAGATGGCTGCCAACAGGACAGCAGGTTGCAAGATGGTGTGTGAGTGAGAGAATGAAAGGGCAGTGTGTGGATGTGTGAGGAATGTCTGTATTTGTGAGTGAGGGACAGCTATATTCCACAGGACTGTTAGGGACTGATGGACCAGGCTCCCCTGGCTGAGCAGTCTCTACTGCTGCTAAAATCTCTCCCAGAGTGGCTGGTTTGGCAGCAGAGACTGTGTCATTTTAAAAGGGAGAGTGCCATCCAAAGCCCAGCCTTACTTTCAACCAGGAGACTTCAGATACCTCCCAGAACCCTAGAACCATGATGCCCAGGGACCAGCTGGCTCAGCTGCAAACTCAGGAACAATGGGATACAGCCTTCCTGACCATGGGCACCTAAAAAGTCTGTCCAGGGAGAGACGAAGTGGCATGAATACATGGACAACTCTGCACCTTCTCACAGAGAAGATAGAAGGAACATCCAACTGGAATTGGTGAATTAAACACAGCTTGTAAGACAATCCATAGACAGAAAGATCAGATTTCAACTAAAGAAAGTCAATGCAAGAGAGAGAAAGCTACATAACCAGAAACCCAGAGAGGAGCAATCATGAGAAGAAAAAGAAACGTCCCACATATGAAAGAAAAGGAGGAATCACCAGAAAAGGAAGTAAATGAAAATGAAGCAAGCAATATGTCAGAGAAAGAATTCAGAGCAATGGTCATAAGGTCACTGAAAAGGATGGAAGACAAATTCAAGAGGAAATGAAGAAGAATCAAAAAGAAATGAAAAATGACATCGCTGCAATAAAGAACTCAATAGAAAGCATCAACAATAGACTAGAAGAAGTGGAGATTGAAGACAAGGTAGGAAAAAATACCTAAGCAGAGCAACATCTAGGAAAAAAACTCAGGGAACTTTGGGACAACACAAAACAAAACAACATCCACATATTTGAGGTACCAGAAGGAGAGGAAACTGAGCAAAGAATATAAAACCTTTTTGAAGAAATAACAACAAACAAGTATCTATCAATTAAACTTAAAATGTAAATGGATTAAATATCCCAATCAAAAGGTATAGGGTAGCTGGGTGGATAAGGAAATATGACCCATGTATCAGCTATCTATGGGAAACCCACCTCAGAAAAAAAGGAGTCACACAGACTGATGGTGAAGGGATGGAAAAAGATTATTCAGGTTGAAGGAAATGAAAGAAAAAAAAATGGTGTAGCAATACTTATATCTGACAAATCAGATCTCAAATTGAAGGCCACAACAGGAGATAAAAAAAGCCACTTCATAATACTACTAGTAAAGGGAGGAATTCAACAAGAAGATGTAACCCAGGTAAACATATATGCACCCAACAGAGGAGCACCCACATACATAAAAAAGACCCATTTCTGGAGGTTATCAAAGGAGAGTTGAACAGCATGCAGTCATAATAGGGGACTTTAATACCTCACTAACACCATTGGACAAACCCTCTAAACAAAAAATCAGAAAAGAAACATCAATCCTAAATTACTCACTAGACCAGATGGAATTAGTTGACATATTCAGAACATTTCACCCCAAAGCCACAGAATATACATTCTTCTCAATTGAACATGGGTCATTTTCAAAGATGACAACAAATTGGGACACAGGAAAATTGTCTTTAAATTCAAGAAGATAAAAATTATATCAACCATCTTTTCAGATCACAACAGCGTAATACTAGAAAACAACTACAATGAAATTATTTACAAAAATCAAACACCTGGAGGTTAAATAGCAAGGTATTAAACAATTACTGGGTTACCAAAGAGATCAAAGAAGAAATGAAAAACATCATGGCAACAAATGACAATGAAAATAAAACAATTCAAAATCTATGGAACACAGTGAAAGCAGTCTTAAGAGGGACATTCATAGCTCTACAGTCCCTACCTAAAAAGAAAAAAATTGTAATAAATTATCTAACCATACAGCTCAAAGAGTTAGAAAGAGAGCAACATGAAAAGCCCAGTATAAGCAGAAGGAGGGAAATAATAAAAATCACAGTGGTGATAAATGACATAGAGACTACACACACACAAGATCAACACAACCAAGAACTGCTTCTTTGAAAGGATAAACAAGATTTATGAACCACTAGCCAGGCTCACCAAGAAGCAAAGAGAGAGGATCCAAATAATCAAAATCAGAAATAACAACTGATCACACAGAAATACAAATGATTATGAAAAACTCTGTTCCAACAAAATGGACAGCTTAGATGAAATGGACATATTCTTAGAAAAATACAAACTCCCAAAACTTAAGAAGGAAGAATAAAATACATGAATAGGCTAATAACTACTGAAGAAATTGAAGCAGCGATAAAAAATCTTCCAGCAAACAAAAGCCCTGGTTCAAATGACTTTACAAAGAAGTTCTATCAAGCATTAAAAGAATAACTAAGACCTATCCTCCTCAGAATATTCCAAAATATTCAAAAGGAAGGCACACTTCAGAGCTCTTTCTATGAAGCCAGCATTAATCTAATCCCAAAACTAGATAAAGACACCACAAAAAAAAGAGAACTACAGGTCAATATCCTTGATGAATAGATACTAAAAACCTCAACAAAATTCTAGCAAATTGGATTCAGCATTATATTAGAAAGATCACACACCATGACCAAATGAGATTTATTCTTGGGATGCAAGGATGGTACAATATCCACAAATCAATAAATGTGGATAAATAAACTGTGAGAAAAAAAATCACATAATGATATCAACCGATGCAGAAAAAGCATTTGACAAAATCCAATACCCTTTCTTCATAAAGCAAATTGGGAATAGAGGGATCATACCTCACATAATAAAAGCCTTATATGAAAAACCTACAGTCAACATCATACTCAATGGGCAAAAACTAAACTCATTTTCCCTAAGAACAGGAATAAGACAGGGATGCCCACTTTCACCACGCCTGTTCAATATAGTACTGGAAGTGCTAGCCATAGCAATTAGACAAAAAGAAAAATAAAAGGCAACCAAGCAGAAAACGAAGTAAAACTGTCCTTATTCACAGTTGACATGATAGTACATGTAGAAAACCCCAAAGACTCCATCAAAAATTTGCTAAACCTAATAAATGAATGTGGCAATGTAACAGGATACAAAAATAACACCCGGAAATCGATGGCCTTTTTATATACCAATAATGAACTCACAGAAAGAGAAATGAAAACAAAAACAATTCAATTTACCATTGCACCAAAAAATAAATAAATAAATAAGATAACTAGAAATAAACTTAACTAAGGATGTAGAAGACGTGTACTTGGAAAATTACAGGACATTGAATAAAGAGATAGAGGAAGACATAAACGAATGGAAGAACATATCATACTCATGGAGTGGTAGAATCAACATCATTAAAATGTCCATACTACCCAAAGCAATATACACATTCAATGCAATCCCCATTAACATACCAAAAGCACATTTCAAAGATCTAAAAATTCATCTGGAATAAAAAAGACCCCAAATAGCCACAGCAATCTTGAGAAAGAAGAGCAAAGTTGGAGGGATCACATTATCAGAAATCAAGCTATATTAGCAAGCCACAGTTCTCAAAACTGCCTAGTACTGGTACAAGATCAGACATATAGACCAATGGAACAGAACGGAGAACCCAGAAATCTACCCAAAGCATTATGCTCAATTAATATTTGACAAAGGAGGCAAGAGCATACAATGGAGTCAAGACAGTCTCTTCAATAAATGGTGCTAGGAAATTTGGTCAGATACATACAATAAAATGAAACTAGATCACCAACTTACACCATATACAAAAACAAACTCAAATGGTTAAAGGATTTAAATGTAAGACGGGAAACCATAAAATTCCTACAAGACTCCATGGGCAGCAAAATAGCAGACATATGTCATAGCAATATCTTTATTAACACAACTCCTAGAGCAATGGAGATTGAAGAGAAAATAAACAAATAGGACTATATCAAAATAAAAATCTTCACAGCAAAAGAAACCATCAACAATACAACAAGAAAGCTGCTGCATGGGAGAACATATTTGCCAATGATATTTCTGATAAGAGTGTAATCTTCGAAATTTCAGAGAACTCATACAACTTAACAAAAGAAAGATAAACGATCCAATAACAAAATGGGCAAAGGATCTAAATAGGCACTTTTTGAAAGAGGACATACAGAAGACCAAGAGACATATGAAAACATGCTCAAAGTCACTAATTATGCGAGGGATACAAATCAAAACTACAATGAGATACCATCTCACACCTCTCCAAATGGCTATTATCAACAAATAAACAGATCAATGGTGAGGATATGGAGAAAAAGGAACCCCCCTGCACTGCTGGTGGGAATGCAGACTGGTACAGACACTGTGGAAGACAGTATGGAGTTTCCTCAAAAAGTTAAAAATAGAACTCCCATTTGACCCAGTGAACCCACTTCTAAGACTATATCCCAAGAACCAGAAACACCAATCAGAAAAAATATATGCACTCCTATGTTCATAGCAGCACAATTTACAATAGCTAAGATTTGGAAACAGCCTTAGTGCCCATCAGCATAGGAGTAGATTAAAAAACTGTGGTACATCTACACAATGGAATGCTATGCCACTATAAAAAAGAATGAACTTTTACCATTTGCAATAGGATGAATGGAACTGGAGAGCATTATGCTAAGCAAAATAAGCCAGTCAGAGAAAGATAAATATTACATGCTCTCACTCATATATGGGATATAATGATCAACATAATTTGATGGACAAGAATAGATCTAGAGACAAATGGTAGCAGAAGAGGGGTTAGATAGTAACCAAAAGACTTGTATACATTCATGTTATCATGACCAATGGACACAGACACTGGTGTAGTGGGGGCTTACCCAAGATGGGAATGGCTGGAGGGGGATCAATTGGGAGAAAAGAAGACATATGTAAAACTTTAGACAATAAAAAAAATAAAAAATAAAAATAAATTTATAGTGGGGAAAACTCTTATAATAATGTATGAACTCTGTGTAAAATAAAACAAGTAAACAAAAAAGCTTAAATTCTATGTTTATTCTCTTTTAGTTTGCTTTCAAGCATAATCTTCTAAATTGTATTATTAATGTTCAATGATACTCAAAGTGCTAAAAATATAATTTGTGTTCTTGACCCTAAAAAAAGAAATGTGCTAAGAAGAAAGTGTAAAGAGGTTCTGGTCAGGTAGCTTAGTTGACTTGAGTGTCGTCCAATACACCAAGGTTGTGGGTTTGACTTCCATCAGAGCATACACAAGAAGCAACAAACGAATGCATAAATAATTGGAATAACAAATTAATGTTTATCTCTCTCCAATATTAATTTGAAAAATTAGAAAAGAAACAAAATGAAAGACAACCCAGAGAATGGAAGAAAATATGTGCAAACCATTCATCTAATACAAGTCTAGCAGAGAACAGATAAATTATTACAACTAAACAAAAAATATAAATAACTCAATTATAAAATGCACAGAGAATTGAAAAATATTTCCCCAAAGAAGTTATACAAATGGCCAAAAAGCACACAGAAAGATGCTCAAATGATTAGTCATTAGAGAAATATAAATTAAAATCATGAGATACCATTTCCAACCAGTAGAATGACTACAAGTTAAAGAAAATAACAATTGTTGGTGAGGATGCAGAAAACTTTGAACCCCCATACATTGCTTGTGGATATAAAGGGGTTTAGCTTCTGTATAAAACAGTTTTCTGGTTCTTCAATAAGCTAAACACAGAATTACGGTATGATTCAACACTTAGGTATATACACCCCAAATTGAAAACACATGTTCAAAGAAAAACTTATGCATGAATGATCATAGCAGCAGTCTTCACAATAGCCAAAATGTACTAGTACAAACATCACAAATGTCCATCAATTGATGAATGAATAAAGATCTATACAATGGAGTATTATTCAGACCATGGACACAGACAATAATGTGATGAAGGCCTGGTGGGTAAGAGGCAGGAGCAGGGTGGAAAAAAACAAAGGGGTAGGATAGGAATATCCTATCCAATAAAAGATAAAATGCAAATTGACCATACCTCTGCTACATCCACAAGTCATGCCTACTAGCCAATCAGGAGCAAGTATGCAAATTAACCCTATCAAGATTGAGGGTTAATTTGCATATCCACAGAGCAAAAACTGAAGACAGTGTAGAAGAAACCCAGGTGCTGAAGAAGGGAGTGAAGCTGTGGAGAAGCAAGCAAGAGGGACTACAGAGAATGGAGAGAAGCAGGATGGGTGGGGAGAAGGAAGGGAAGCAGCTGGGGAGGAGGAGAAGGTAGGGAAGCAGGTGGGGCAGTGGAGGAGGGAGGGAAGCAAGTGGGGCAGCTGAAACCACCATAGGAAGCCCTATTGCATGAACCTTTCTGCAACAGGCCTCTAGTCCTATCTAATAAAAGAGTAATATGCAAATTGACCATACCTCTGCTACACGCACCAGCCATGCCCACCAGCCACACCCACCAGAAAATCAGAGCAAGTATGCAAATTAACCCAACCAAGATGGCTACAGCCACAGAGAGAGGAGGAGGGAGGCTTGGGCTGCCCCTGGTGATGGAGGAAGCCAAGCTTGTCACACACCCTGGACAGCCCAGGCCTCTGCTTAAGGCAACAAAGTTTCAATGGCTGTTCCAGCAAAAGGCTTGGCTCCACTCCAGTTTCAATTGTATAAGCTAAATAAATCCCAGATACTAGGGCCTCTGCTTAGGTCACAGGGGGACGTGGCCGGACTTCAAACCACCACAGGCCTCTCTCTCAGGCCACCCCATGCCCCAAGGGAACCCCCACCCTGATCCAGGACACCCTTTAGGGCAAATCAGCTGGCCCCCACCCATGCAGCAGGCCTCTATCCTATCTAATAAAAGAGTAATATGCAGATTGACCATCACTCCAACACACAAGATGACTGCCCCCATGTGGTCAAAAGATCCTGCCCCTATGTGGACACAAGATGGCCACCACAAGATGGCCAGCTGGGGAGGACAGTTGGCAGGGACCAGGCCTGCAAGGGAGGGCCATTGGGAGGAACCAGGCCTGCAAGGGAGAACAGTTGGGAGTGATCAACCCTGCAGGGGAGAGCAGTTAAGGGTGATCAGGCCTGCAGAGGAGGGAAGTTGGGGATGACTGGGCCTGCAGGAAAGGGCAGTTAGGGGCAAACAGGCTGGCAGGCGAGCAGTTAGGCATCAATCAGGCTGGCAGGGAAGTGGTTAGGGGGTTATCAAGCTGGCAGGCAGAAGCAGTTAAGGGCAATAAGGAAGGCAGACAGGTGAGCAGTTGGGACCCAGCAGTCCTGGATTTTGAGAGTGATGTCTGACTGCCTATTTAGATTTGAACTAGGTAGGATCAGGCCTAAATAGGCAATTGGACATCTCTCAAGTGGTCCCAGATTGGAGAGGGAGAAGGCTGGGCTGAACAACACCCTCCCTCCATGCACAAATTTTGTGCATTGGGCCTCTAGTCCCTAAAAAGTCAATAATAAAAAACTCAAGTACTGTCTGGCCAGAGTGTCTCAGTTGATTGAGCAGCAGCATCCTGTGTACCAAAAGATTGTTGGTTTGATTCCAAGGTCATGGCACATACTTGGGTTGCAGGTTCAGTCCCCTGTCAGGTGCTTACAGAGGGCAGACGATTAATGTTTCTGTTTCACATTGATGTTCTCTCTCTCTCTTTCTCTCTCTCTCCCTCTCTCTCTCAGCATGTCCTCAGGTGAGGATCAAAAGTTTTAAATGAAGTACTAATACATGTTATAATATGATGCCACCTTGAAAACATTTTGTAAAGTGCATGAATCTAGACACAAAAGACCACATATTTTGTGGTTAAATTTATATAAAACAAGAGGCCTGATGCAAGAATTCATCATTGGTGGGGCCTGGCCAGAGGCCCCATTGGCTGAGGAAGGAGCTACAGGCGGTTGGCCACCTATTGGCCCCTGATCAGGGTGATCAACTCATTTAGCTTGTTCTTGTCTGTGAAGCTTTTTATCTGGCTTTCAATTCCAAATGAGCTTTGCTAGGTAGAGAAAGGTGTGCGAAGAAATATTCAAAGTTATGAAGAGCAAAGACCTGCAGCCAGGGTAACCTTCCCTTTAAAAGGATAAATCTGCTCCAGGATGAGGGTTTGATCTCCGTGAAACCCACATCAGTCTTTGCATCTGGTAAGTGGAATCGCTGAGGCCTATTTGAGAGTCGCCAAGGCTGGGTGTGTGATCTCAGAACAGTTAAAAACACGTTCATGAAGGGATGTTATAGGTTCTCATCAAAAAGCCCACATGAGTCTGTGCTACACCAACAGTTTTGCTATTACACAGAAGCCTCCATCTGCAAGCCCACCCTCCGCCAAGAGCTGGTAGGAGGTTGAAAGTGACTATGGGAGATGAGGCTGGTGCTGGGTGACCTGGCAGGTGTCAGCGGCTTGGCAGTCTGAGCGGGGAGACAGGCTCTGACTTGAGCACAGTGCGGAGGATTTGACTGCAGCAGCTTCAGAGCTTGTTGCTATTTTATTTTATTTTTATCTCCCTTTTCCTTTAAACCTCTCCAGGTTGCGTCAGTTCTGAGAGAGGAGTAGCTTTTGCAGCCTCCTCGGTGCGGAGCAGGCCTTTGATCTGGGTTCACTTGCAGCCAGAGTCCTGTTTAGAAACACGTGTAGGTCTTGCATTATTTGCTCTATTACCGTTAAAGAGGGTTTTAGATTTTGGCACAAAAATATGTTTCCTGTTTATCCAGGAGGGCAGGAGGCCGAGCACAGCCACAGGCACAGCCACAGTACTTCACTCCTTGACAGGCCTCTGTCCAAGGGCCGTGATGCAGGCGCTTCACACAAGGAAGGGTAGCAGGGTCTGGCAGCAAATTCAGAACTTGGCCATCCGCAGCCCTGCTATTCTCAGACCTTCTGTCTAAATCCTGATCTCCCCACTCCAGGTCTGTAGCGACTTCCTTTTGAGGCGGATTCAGGCATCTGGGGGACAGGATGTTTATCACATACTGTTTCTCCCTGTGGGTGGTCCGCATGGGGGTGTCCTGAATCAGGCTTCCTTCAGCATTGTGGTGAGGATGGAGGGCAGACAGCATGAAGGTGCAAACACAACCCTGGGACTCCTCACTGAGTGCCTTCTGTATACCTCTGTATACCTGGTGGGGGTCTCCCCTCAGAAGTGGTGCTCCTTGTGTCTATAACCAGCAGATGTGGGTGGGAGGGGCGGATCAGGCTGGTTGGCTGCTTCAGTGCCCTCATAGCCACAGTGTCAGTGAGTGGGGAAGAGTACCTGGGACCCTGGACTCCCTCTGGGGTTTCCAGAACTGCCCCTCCCTTTGTTCTCCCATTTTCCATGGAGGAGGCTACTGGCAGATGGCTGGACTGATGGATTCTGATCAAACTTACCAGCCATCCTCTGGGGGTTTCCTGACCCCTCTGCATCCCCTGCTCACCTGAAGCCCCTAAAATAGTTTGGGTGTCCAGTGCTTAGAGGCTTCTATGAGCTTGTGGAGGCGAGTTCTTGGTCATTGGTTTTTATTTTTTTTACTACATTCCTTCCTTGTGCAGTGACCACACTTCATCTGGGCTGGGGTGGGCCTGAGTGACCTTGTGGAGCATCTAGGGAGGGGAAGTAGCCACAGTGCCTGAGGCCACGTTCCAGGAGACCAGCAGTGATGGTCTGTTGGTTCCTGGCCTGTCCTTTTGAGATTGAACCTGGAGGACTACTAGGGGTTCCAATCTCCAGTTCTGTCCTGCCTCCACCTTCAATTGATTAGAGTCTGAAGGCCAGGAGGAGGGACCAAGAAATCTGTCTTTCAGCCACTCACTAATCACCACTGCCACTGATTGATCAGCTGCGGCTCCCTCAGCTCCCTAGCCTGGCATTCTCTTGAGCCTTTGGGCATTTAGGACATTTCGGTCCCTGGGTTTTTATATGTTAGGATAGAGTTAGAAAGCAGATTGGTGGTTTACAGGGGCTGAGGGGAAATGATAATGGGGAGTGGCTGCTGCTTAGTGAGTACAGTATTTCCTTTTGGAGTGATAAATATGTTCTGGAACAAGATAGTGGTGACGGTTGCACACACTGTGAATGTGCCAAATGTTATTAAATTTACACTTTCAAATGGTTAAAATGGTAAATGCATAAATTTTGCTGCATTAAGAGACAGATCCTTATGCAACTATATAGAAAGTGGCTTATGTTATTTTTGTCTTTAAAAAGCAAGTTGCAAAAATGAGTGTGGAACATGATGGGACACAGATGCGTGCCCCATCTAAGTTTATATTTCTACTAGAGGCCCGATGCATGAAGATTCATGCAAAAATGGGCCTTCCTTCCCCTGGCTGCTGGCACTGCCTTCGCTCTGGCCTGGAGCTGCCTTTCTGCCTTCCCATGCCGCCCAGAGGCCTGGACCAGCTGGGGAAGTGTGGAACACCTGTGTCCCACCCCCAGCCACTCGATGCCTGCGTATGCAAATTAATCCACCATCTTTATTGGGTTAATTTGCATACTCACTCCTGATTGGCTGGTGGGCATTGCAAATGTATGGTCAATTTGTATCTTTCTCTTTGATAAGTATAGATATTTTTAGTTAAGGTACAGCTGTTTTAACAAACTAGAGACCTGGTGTAAGAAATTAAGCCTGGCCTCCACCCTCTCCAATCCTGGATCCCTTGGGGAATGTCTAACTGCCTCTGAAAATCTGGGACCACCCTCACCTAACTCCTCTGCCTGCCTGCCTGATCAACCTAATGAACTCTGCCTGCCTGATTACCCCTAACCACTCTGCCTGCCTGCCTGATCACTCCTAACTCCTCTCGGACTGGGCTGATCACCCCTAACTGCTCTACTGCTGGCCTGATTACCCCTAACTGCCTCTGCCTTGCCCTGCACACCAGACCCAGGATTCCCTCCTCTGGCCAGTCACAGTCACCTGGGACCTGGACTCCCCTCCCTCTGGCCAGTTGCAGGCACCCAGGATCTGGGCTGGCTTCACTCAGGCGGGGCACAGCCACAGGGGACTGTGGGTGGGCAGCTTCTCCCGGGCCACAGACACAGGCACCTGGGACTGTGGGGTGAGCAGCTTGTCCCTCTCCTCGGCCACATGCACAGCCATGGGGCAGGCAGCTTGTTCCTCTCCCAGGCCATAGCCCCACTGCTGGCACCCGGGACCACAGGGACCATGGGGCATGAGGAATGTCTCTCTCATGGGCCATATCCCCAGACACTGGCACCCAGGACTGTGGGATGGGTAGCTTGTCCCTCTCCCAGGCCGCAGCCCCAGCTTCTGGCACCTAGGACCAGGGGATCATGGGGTGTGAGGATTTTCCTGCTCTTGGGCACAGTCTCAGCCACTGGAACCCAGTACTGTGGGCTGGGCAGCTTGTCCCTCTCCCGCGTCACAGGCACAGGCACAGACACTGGTGCCCAGGACCATGGGGCAGGCGGCTTTTCCCTCTCTTGGACCACAGCCTGGCTGGTCTCCATTCCTTTCTGGAGAGCTCATTTGTGCCTGGCTGGTCCCCATTCCTCTCTCATGAACTCATTTGTGCCTGGCTGGTCTCCATTCCTCTCTTCCCAGTGTTTAGTGTCTGAGCAGTTACAGTGTGATGGTGTGAGGGCATGATGACATGAGGGCATGACAACTATTGGCATATTAGCTCTTTATTATATAGGATAAGTATCCAAATCTCAGTAATTTAAGGAAATTGAAGTTAATCTGTTGCTCATGTAGAATTCAAAATGTGTTTTTCTATCCTGAGCAACTATCAGACTTCTAGGTAGTAATTCAGGGTCCTTAAAAAGGTGATTCTGCCATCTTCACCATGGTGATTTCACTTGATCTACAAGGGGAATAACAAGTAAGCAAGCGCATGGGAGTTTTTATGGGTATAAGGTAAAAGTGTAACATTTTATTGATCAAAATGTAGTTATATGTCCTCATATAACTGTATGGGAGACTGAGAAATGTAGTCTAGGTTTTCACCCAGGAAGAAGAAAGGTTTAGTGAGCAGCTATTTAATCTCTTCCATAAATATTTTAAAAAAATATTTATTGATTTTAACACTGGGAAATGAGTCAAGGAATATTAGAGGGAGATCTTCATTTTTTACTCTATAATGTTCTATTTTGAAGAATTTTCAATGAGCATGACTGTTAAGGGATAAACTGTGCCCTCTCCTTCAAAATTCCCATGTTGAAGCCCTAACCTCCCAGTACCACAGAATGAAACTTCATTTTGTATGAGGTCCTTCAAAGATGTGAATAAGGTAAAATAGGGCCATTAGAGTGGGTTTTAATCCAATCAAATAGGTGTCCTTTTGAGAAGAGAAACTTTGTACACACAGAGAAGACAGTAGGGGTGTTACACACCAAAGAAAGACACCAAGAAAAGGCACCTATCTGTACATCAAGGAGAGAGGCCTCAGAAGACACCAAAACTGCAGTCAAGGACTTTTAGCCTCCAGATGTGCAAAAAATAATTGTTTAAGCAACCCAGTCTATAAGTACTTTATTATGGCAAATGTAGCAACCTAATACAATGGCATATTTTTATACAAAATAAAAAATAAACCTTAATATGGCTGTCAAAGTTCTATTTTCAAAAGTGAAAAAAAAAAAAAAAACAGCCCAACTGGTGTGGCTCAGTGGTTGAGTGTTGAACCAAGAGGACACTGGTTTGATTCCCAATCAGGGCACATGCTCTGGTTGTGAGCTCGATCCCCAGTGGCAGCCATGCAGGAGGCAGCATGTTGATGTTTCTCTCAATGTTTCTATCTCTCTCTCCCTCCCTCTCTCTCTCTCTCTCTCCCTTCCTTTCTCTCTAAAAATCAACAAAACATTTTTTAAAGTGAGAAAAACAGCTTCCCCATGCCCTAATATAAAATTCTCTTCCTTTTCCAGTAAGTGTCTAAAATACTCTTTAATGGTTTCATGTGGCGCAATTTAAAAACACCCAGAAAACAATATGTCACCTTCTAGGAAAAATTAAGTTTTAAATTAACTAGGAAATTAATTGGCTTACTTGGCTTACTTGGATTCTCACAGTGCTAATTTATTGAAGTGAATTACTGAGTTCAAAATTTCCAAATGGAGAGGTTAATCCTTTCATAGTTTTATTTTTTCAACAGCAGAGTTTCTGCTTATGACTACTTTTTCATTTTTCTAATTGTAATTACTGAATATTATGATCAGAAGTTGGGTATTTTGTGTCCTCTGCATACTATTAATTATTGGTTGAGCTCAAGCAGAAATGTGACAGTCAACAAATATTTATTGAGTGATCGCCATCACAACCAAGCAAGACAAGGATGAATCCACATATTGTTGCCAAATAATTCAGTTGCAGAGTAATGAATGCAAGTCCAATGTCATTGTGGCAGGAATAGCAACTTTTACTAGGATATGGAGAGGACTAAAGTAATGACTTCAGGAATTTTTTTTAGATTGCTCTGATTCTGCATTGCCTTGTCTGACAGGAGTTTTCCAGTTCTACAGCCAATACAACTCTACACAAGAGTGTTTGTTCTCTTAACAGCTATCAGAAGCAACATGTTGATTATAGAACTCTTTATTCTATTATCCACAAAATTCAGCCAAGAAAATTCAGCAACTATATTTTATTTACTTCTTTATTTTGACATTATTTGAATTGCTATTGTTCAAATCCATGTCATGCATATTCCCACTATGTAACATCACACCCCAATTACAGCAAATGCCTTTTTTGTGCCTCTAGTTTGCACATACCTCTAAGGTTTTCACATGCTTCCATAGTTTTAGAAAGAAAAGTATTATCTCTTGCAGTGATATGCTCAGTCTTTCAAATACCCTTTCATTCGTGGCAATATTATTTCTCCCTATCTAAAAGAAATGAAGTAAGAGCCTGAAACAAGGGAAGTGAAGAATGTTCTGAGGTTTAATGAACCTTTTTAAGGTTTTAGAGTTGATACCAGGTCAAACACATTATAATTGAAGACATGGGTTCCTATTCATACTAGTGATACTCCTGTGATTCTATAAATGTGATCCTGTGATCTTCACTTTCTTTGAATTTGACCCTGCACTTTTCAAATATATTTTAAAGAATATTTTACTTTTCCTGTGATCATTATTACCATCTCTCTGTGAACCTATCATTAGAGAAAGATGAGCATCCAGGAGCTGATGTGGGCCTTCATGAAACTCAGGAGTGCCTTTTTTTAAAGAGCTAAATGCAATTGTATTGAGTCAGAGTAGATGCAAAGTTTATCCACATACATAGTCATTAACGTACACATTAGGATTTTGTTTTGTTTATGGTTACATATGTGTGGGTTTCTTCAGAAAATGTGTGATATTAAAATTTCAAATACATGTCTTCTAGGGTATAAAGAATGGAAAAATAACATGTCTTCTAGGGTATAAAGAATGGAAAAGTTTGTTTATATTTCATAAATGAAATCAAGGCTTCCTTCACCACATGCAGTAGCAGTCCAAGGCTGTGATTCACAGGGTGAAATTACCAGCAGACCCTTGGAGATTCTAAGTGCATCAGCAAACAGCAGAATCTCTTTCTTTGTTATATGCCTGGAGAGTCTCACCTTCACCCAATCCCCCTCACCCCTGAATGTAAACACACATAAGAAGAAAGAATTCCCACGATGCACCCACCCCGGCATTGTTACAAAATAAAGATAATAGAAAATGCAATGCCCTTTCTCAAGATAAAATAATTCCCTTTGCATGGAAAAGGAATTACTAAAAAAAAATCAGTCAGTAGAAAAACAGATTGAAGTACTCTATATAATTTTATTTCTATTTTCTTTATTTGAAATATGAGATCAGTCAGACTATGAGTGTTTACTGAAAACATAAATAGATGAAAAACCTTGGCTCTGCAATTTTTTCTGAGAAGTCAGTATAGCTCATAATTTACTAGAACTAATATAATCTCTTGCTCTAATTTATACAACCTAAGGCTCCAGTTATGTTTTATTTTTCCAATGTTTCTTATAAAACCCAAAGCTCCCTTTTTTCTACTTTTATTTACAATAACTTATAAGCAATGCACACTATCACTATATGTTGATACTGAAAATACTACTGATAATCATATTATTCACCATGAAAGTACCAACTAAATTATGTTGTAGTAATAGCTTAACAATTAATTTGGTTTTTGCATAAATATCATATGTATTTTAGTAAATTCTCAGAGAATGGGGAAGCATAGTAGATGCTGTTTTTTGCTTTGTTTTTGTGATACACACACACACACGCACACACACACACACACACACTACTATTCTGCTGCCAGTAACTATGGGATGCATTTTTAATGTGGTCAGAAGGATTCAGATGGTTAATTACATTATAGTGAGTATAGCCAGTAGAATATTTGAATGTCAAATTCTTATTTAGAAGTACTGTATAAGACTTTGCCCTGCAGGCATGGCTCAGTGGTTAAGCACTGTCCTGTCAACCAGGAGATCACATTTCAATTCCCTGTCAGGGCACATGCCCTAGTGCAGGCTTGCTCACCACTGAGGGTGTGTAGGAGGCAGCTGATCAATGACTCTCTCTCATAATTGATGTTTCTATCTCTCTCTTCCTCTCCATTCCTTTCTAAAATCAATAAAAATATATTTTAAAATAAAAAATAAAAGCATAAGACTTACAGTTTAAATGTATTACCATAAATCAATGTGAAATCTCCATTACATTATTTTGAGAACTAGAATATTACAACCACCTATTTGGGGTGATCTAATCTTCATCTGGTCTATGGACATAGTGATGATCAGAATCATCAGCTAAATAAACACAATTAGTCAATAAAAGCAATCTTTGCCTCCATTTTTATGAAATTGCTCTCATCAATTATTTTTGTTTCATATACTAAAAGGTATGTTTCAGTAAGTTAATTATGGGAAAGATCTTAAAGGTTGAAAGTACAGATACATTCTGTTTCAGTCCCTAATATAACAAATAAAAACTAATATTTATTGAAGACTTATTTCATGTTATGCATATTTTAGCCATTGTATTTAACTATACCATTAAACTATGTGTAAAATTGTATCTCCCTTTTCAGTTAAGTAACTTGACTAAAATTACACAGTAACAAGTCTCATATTAATTGTCTAAATGAAGATCCTTTATGTATTAAAATACAGACAGGTTCTAAGTAACTCTAAAACAAGTGAATTAACTCAATGAAATATTTAACTTTCTGCTTGTCATTAACTAGCAGAGAGTTTATAATTTTTAAAATAGCCTTTATTTTTAGAGTAGCTTTGGATTCACAACAAAATTGAGAAGAAAGTACAGAGAGTTTCTATGTATCCTCTGTTCAAATATATATAAAACCTTCTCAACTATCAACATCCTGCACCACAGTGGCACGTTTGTTCCAATTGATGAACTTACATTGGCACATCATTATCACCCAAAGTGTTTAGTTTACATTAGGATTCACTAGTGGTGTTGCACATTCTATGTGTTTGGATAGATGTATAATCACAAGTATTCACTATTGCGGTATCATACAGAATAGTTTCACTGTCCTGAAAATCCTTTGTACTATGCATATTCATTTCTCCCTTTGACTAACCCTCTTAACCACTGATCTTTTTACTGTATCTATACCATTTTTTTTCCAGAATATCATATATTTGGAATTATGCAGTAGGTAGCCTGCTTGCATTAGCTTCTTTCACTTAGTAACATACATTAAAGGTTCTTCCATGCCTTTTCATGATTTTATAGTTCATTTATTTTTATTGCTGAATAATGTTCCATTGTCTGGATGTAACACAGTATATTTATCCACTCACAGATGTTCTAATTTTAAACATGTAAATCAAGCAGAGGACAGAGGTTCTAACTAACTCTAGAATAACTATACACCACTGGCTCTAGGATACATCATTCATGCAACCCTTCAGGGTTAGTCCTGCATGGTTATGCTCCAGGTCTTTAAAAACTCAGACCATTATTCGAGCTCATAAATATAAATATATACTTGATTAAACCAAGATTCATCAAACAATGAATTCATTTCTGACAGCAATTTCAAAGGATATTTTGTGAAAGGATATAGTTAGTTCAAGGCAGCAACCCTAAGATATTATACTATGGCTGTATAAATCCTAGTTTTTTTCTCAGTTATCTAGTAGTCAATCATATAAAAATAAAAATATCTTGACGTATATACAAAGACATACACTTCTGCATTAATTAACCATATTATCAGGATTGCTCTTGTTTATTGAGCACTAAAGGAAACATATGTGGCAGTTATCAAATCAATTTAATGAGTAAAAGTGACAGATTAGAAAATTCAAGCCTTAAAATTTATTTTAATAATCAATGTCTTCTTACATTTTCTATTTATAATTTATTTGTTTATTTATCTTTATTATTGAAAGTATTACAGATGGTCCCCCTTTTTCCCCAATGACCCCCTTCACCCCATCCCCATCCCCACTGAGGCCTTCACCACATTATTGTCTGTGTCCAGGGGTTATGCATATATATATATGTAAGTTCTTCGGTTAATTTCTCCCACCCATCTCTTTTACCCCCTTCCCTCTGATATTAATCAGTCTGTTCCATGTTTCTATGTCTCTGAATCTATCATTTGTATATATTCTTTCAAGAAATGTCTATTCATTTCTGAATTATGTTATTTTTTATTATTTAGCATTAGAAGTCATTTTATGTATTATGGATATTAATCTGTTACTAGATATATGACTTGCAAATGTTTTTTCTCACTCCAAGAATTTTCTTTTTAATCTGTTGATAGTGTCCTTTGACACAGAAAAGGTTTTAATTTTTATGAAATCTAATGTACCTATTTTTTTTTATCTCTGCTATGATATATCTAAGAAATCATTACCAAGTCCAGTACTTAACTTTCCCCCTATGTTTTCTTCTAAGAGTTTTACACTTTTTATTTTTTGAATCCATTTTTACTTAATTCTTGTACATGATATAAAGTAAAGGTCCATTCTTTTGCATGTGGATATTCTATTTTCCTAACATTATTTATTTAAAAGAATGTCTTTTCCCCATTGAATAGTTTTGGTCCTACTGTCAAAACTATTTGACTATAAATTTTAGGATTTATATCTATGTTCTTTATTATATTTTACTAGAGACCTGGTGCACAAAATTCATACACTCAGGGGGGTCCCTCAGCCAGGCCTGTGCCCTCTTGAAGTCTGGGAGCCCTCAGAGAATGTCCGACTGCTGGCTTATGCCTGTTCCGCATGTTGGACATCCTTAGTGCTGCTGTGGAGGTAAGAGAGGCCACCGCCACCACTGCTGCACTTGCCAGCCATGAGCCCGGACTATGGCTAAGTGGTGCTCCCCCTGTGGGAGCACACTGACCACTAGGAGACACCTCCTGCGTTGAGTGTCTGCCCCCTGGTGGTCAGTGCACATCATAGTGATTGGTTGTTCCACTGTTCAGTTGACTTGCATATTAGCCTTTTATTATATAGGATATCGTCTGCAAATGGAGATGGTTTTATTTTTGTCCTTCCAATTTAGATGCCTATTATCTCTTCTTCTTTGCCTTTTTACTCTGGCTTTTTATTATTATTTTTTCATCTAATTAATAATGGTAAAAAAATTCACTCTCATTCTCTCAGAATTTTAAGTTCAATATCCTTAAATTTTTTTTTAATATATGTACCATAGATGAGCTTTCACATAAGAAACAAACATAAACTTTAAATTCAAAAATTTTGTAGTTTTTATGAAAATTTATTTCAGTACCAAGCATTTATAATTTGATAGGCAACTTAAGAAACACGAACAAGGTGGGGTTAGGTGCATTCCTAGCAGCATGGGTGGGCAAGGGGCAGGTGAGAGGTTGTGCATGAAAGGAAATGAACTCCCCTCCATCTTGTCCTATAGGGCTGGGTCCCCTGCCTAAACACCCTCCCTTTTCTGGGAGTGGCCATAGGTGTGCCAGCAATGTCTTAACTTCCCCGACCCCCACCCAAATGGACCAATGAAGCTCCAGGAACACAGCGAGGGTCCTAATAAGGCTAAACCACAGAAAGACCCTAATTCAAGTGACCAATCTCTGTAACACTCATCACTTTCCTAAGCCCCCTAATTATCCTACCCCATAAAACTCATTGTTCCCGCCTGGCTCGCTCTCTCGCCTCGCTGCTGCGCCAGAAAGAGGCTGAGAGCCAAACCCGGGTTTGAATAAAGACTCTTTGCTTTTGCATCGGAAAAGGCTCCTTAGTGGTGGATTATTGGGGACCCCGAACTCTGGGCATAACAGTGCGCAGAAGAGGCGCTGATACCAGAAGGCCAGCCACAAGGAGGAGCACCAGGCACAGCCTGTCCCAATGTTTGTAGGTCTCCGCAGATGTGAATCTGATGTAGCAGCCAGGGAAGGTGAGCAGCCCCTGCAGCAGCAGCAGTAGGGGACGCTCATCTGCTTGGGCCATGAGGAAGCTGAGTCACAGGTCCTCCTGAGGAAAGAAGAATGGATTCTCTGGTGGAGCAGAGGTTGTAACCTTTCATTCCCTTGCAATGCCGGTCTCTGGAGATCACTGTAAAATTATAGTGGATGAACCATCTGCTCCAGTGTCGCTGGAAGATATCAACACTGATGGAATAGTACTTAACAAGCTGAAGGTTGTTAAGAAGCAGACTTACTTGTCCTTAACAGGTGGGGATGTCATCTACTTGGTGTACAGGAAGAATGAGCCAGAACACAATATGGCATAGCTCTATTAATCTTTACATGAAAAACAAGGCATGGCACATGTCTCCTTTGAAGCTAATAAAGAAAACATGTTTCACATAACCACAGATATATCAGGTGCAGGGCGAGGTGACTATCCCCAGGTTCTGCCCAACACTTAGGCATGCTTCAAGGAACCCCAGCCATCAGCATCAATGTTGGAACTCTTTCCCTTGTCCTCTACCTCTTCCATAGAGCCCACTACAGGGCTAGCACTGCTGCCATTGCAAACTTTCACAGTGAGGGTTCAGGAATCTAGAGAAGGGGCTGCAACATAAACAGATACACTAGACAAGACATATAAATTCTGAAGGCATGGGGAACCAGGCAGAAACCTCCTCTCCAGTGAAGTAGTTCCCCAAATCTCCAGATCCATGGCTTTTTATTCATTAGAATATACATTTTGCCCTTTAGCAAAGCAAACAGACATGAATGGTAAGGTTTGGTAAACAATAAAGAATTATCAGTTTAGGGGATTGCCTTCAGCTATTCAGTCAACAGGGTAATACAATGCTAATTCTTAGTTCTGCTGAATGTCAAAGTCCATCAGCCTCCTGAGGACTTCTTGCATTTATTGTGACCTGCTGGTCTTAGCCTCCAGCACTCTGCCATCCAGCTCCACCTACAGAGGTGAGGCCCTTTCCCCGGAAAGGGTGTGGTCCATCTTGACAAGTGATGAAACCTCCAAGGATCCCTTCATCTGCGCCAGACAAAGAGGGAGCATTCTTTCCTTTGTCAGAACTATAAAATAGGGAGGGTCTGAAGCCTATGAAGAAGGAAATGAGAGGAGACAAGGAGGCTGATCTGACCTGAACCTGCATTTGTTGGTCACAGACCAGTTTAGGGACTCCCACAGTATCCTAGAGGGTGTCAGACTACTGGCCATGAAGCCAGACAAGATGGAAGAAGAGGCTCACATGCATCATCTGCCAGGACCTGGGGCACAACTGTGTGAGCCTGCGGCCCTGAATGCATACCTTCTGCTCAGCCTGCTACTCAGGCGGGAAGGAACAGTCCACCTGCAGCTGTCTGTTGGAGCAGGTCTATAAAAACCACATCCTCAACAACCAGGTGGAGGTGTACCTTCTCCAGTGCCCAGACAATGGCTGCAGTGAGGAAGATGTACGGAGCATGGCCACCAGAAGCGAGATCACGCAGAACATGCTTCAGCCCAAAGACAGGAGGTCTTTCTCAGACAAGGAGGGCAGTTTGGAGGAGTTGTCAGATGTGGACAGCCAGTCTTGGGATATCAGCCAGCCTTGGTCCTGTGTGGACAGTATCCCAGCACTGAAGGCAGGGGGCAGGGGTGGGGGCTTCCCAGTGAGCAGGGAGCACCACCGCAGGCCTCTGGGGACACATCATCAACTCCTGCGAGTCTCACAACAGCCCAAGATTATGTGTGTTCCCTGCAAGGAAGCCATGCCATATGCACCTGCAGCTTCGGCCCACACTCGACTAGAGGATGCAGCATGAGCATGAACAGGAACCCCGCATTACTCTCCAGCAGTGTACCCTCTGCCTGCAGCCCTCCTGTCACGTATTGGGGCTGTGATTGAACTGGCTGCCTGGGTCTCCTGGATCTCTTCTGTGCTCAATGTGGGCACTGGATGCTGAGCAACGACAACTAGAGTCTGACATCCTGAAGAATTACCTGATGGTTGAGGTTTTAACGTGTTGGCTGAAAGCCTGGTGACCCTTCAGAGGGCAGTGTTCCACTGTCTGATTAGAGCCTCATGGAGCACATCCTGCTGTTACTGTTGAGGCCTTCGAAGCTTCCTGGAGCTGCCTTAACAGTATCAGTGGAACAGTCCTGCCTCCCAGTTGCCAGTAGCCATAACATCCCCTTCTGAGGGCTGTGGAGCCTCCACTGCTATACTCAGGTGAAGTCCCAACACACAATGAAATTCAATCAGATCTGTGAAGAGACAAAGTTCAAGAACTGTCTGAGAAGGCACCAAATATGGCTTGGGAGTATGAGGGTCAATGACAGTGTGTTTCAGGAAATATCAAATATGAACATTTTAAGGGCATTTTACAGATCCCCTCAGGGCATGCTGGGGTTCTCTGCTTGGCACTTGGCTGTGATTTTTTTTTTTTTCTGTAGAAGAGACCCTCCCAGTGAGGCTCTAGCAGTAGACTGGAGGGCCTGGAGCATGACTTCCCTCTGAACTCTGGGCTGCCAGAAGCGCTTCATCCAGAACAGCCATAAGCTTTCAACTCCTGGGATGGTGCCCCGCAGGTTTGCTTTCCCACACTACGATGAAAATGGATGCCTCTCTTCAAGAAAAGTCTCATGGGCCCTGACGGCATGGCTCAGTGGTTGAGCATGGTTCAATTCCCAGTTAGGGCACATGCTCAGGCTGAGGGCTTGATCCCCAGTGTGAGGCATGCAGTAGGCAGCTGATCAATAATTCTATCTCATCATTGATGTTTATATCCCTTCCTTCTTTTCCCTTTCTCTCTGAAATCAATGAAACATCATAAAAATAAAACATAAATAAAAGTTTCACAGGAGAAAAAGGAAAGTTTGTTAGAAACATTCCATTATTCAAGGAAAGGGAGCAAAGCTCACACATATATGCTCTGTAGTGTCCCCTGGGGAAAGGCATAGCTCTTAGATACTTTAAAAATAGGTTTGGTGCTTATCTTCTAACTTAAATACCACAACATGTGGCACAAATAATATATAGTTTACAAATTGACTAAAATTGGGGATAGTATGGCATTTGAAAGAATAAATGTATGTTTCTATTTATTTAAAAAATCAGCTATCCAAAACTGCTAACCCTGGCACCTGATATTAAGTGCTTGGCACCCCTCCCAGGCCTGGTAGATTAAGTCGCCACCACACCGACCCTGCTGGGAGCACAGTGCTGGTCCTTGCTGCTCCTCTATCACCATAGCTACAGGCCCTGTCCAGCTGTTCCCACATTCTTTATTCCTTCCTTGGGGCAGTGGCCATCGGTGGCCAAGGTACCAGGTGTAGGTCAGTTCTGGTGACACCCCAATCCTCCTGGAGCAGATCTTTCCAGACATGAGCAGGAGGGGCCTTTGATTCACTAGCCCTTGCCCTTCCTTCCTGTGCTGGGTTTGTCCTGTCATCTGGAATAATACTTGAAATGTGGTTTTGTGTAAAATAAAAAACGTTTTTTTTAATCTTTTGTTAAAATCACCTGTTGTATTTGTTTGCAAAATTGTAATACTGTTGCTTCTTCTCAGGGATATTATTTTCAACTGCTGTCTTGCTCTTGATAAAGACCCTGAGAAGCAGTGCCCTATTTGTAGAAGAAGGCCTTCTTCCTGCATTCTAATAAACAAGCTGTGTCTATTTCTCTCTCCTGGGAAAAAAAAGAAAAGAAACAGGAATAGGAACAAGGTAACATGCTGGTTTGCCATTGCTATGATAACGTGCAGAGGCAGATAATACCCTCATAGAAATTTTAATTCAGATGTCTGAGAATGAGGACACCACATACACACACACACACCAAGAGGGTATAAAAAAGGCTTATTACTTACATAACTGAGGGCTCAAGGGAGAGCAGGCAGTGCAAGCCTCTCAAGCAATTCTGAAATGGCTTGAGATCAAGGAAAGAAGAGTTATCTGGGTGTTTATTTTGGCTAAGGGGTGGGTATGGCCAGGATAACAGTTCCCATAAAGGAAGGGTTTCTTTGCATGGTTTGAATCTCTTGCATCTGCCAAAAAAGAGAGAACCTAGGTTTTCTTGTCAGCTTTCCCAGATGCGAGACACACTTAAGAGAAGAAGAAACAAGTCATAAAAACTGTCAGTAGTCACAGATCAAAAAAATGCATCATTGGAACTGATTCTAGTGTTATACTTTTAACAAAAATACTGCTATGAATATTCTTGTATGCCTTTTTAAAAAAAACACATGTATATGTTTCTGCTGAGTATATACTTAGAAGTGGAGTACCTGGATCATAGGGTATGTTTATGTTCCATTTTATTTTTTATATATATTTTTTATTGATTTCAGAGAGAGGAAAGAAGTGGGAAGGAGAGAAAGATAGAAACATCAGTGATGAAAATCATCAATCTGCTGTCCCTGGCTTGCCCACAACCCAGCATGTGCCTTAACCTGGAATCAAACAGTGACCTCCTGGTTCTAGGTTGATGCTCAACCACTGAGTCACACCAGCTGGGCTATGTTCCATTTTAGTAGAAATTGATAAGAAATTATCCAAATTCACACTCACATCCACAGTCAAATTGAATCCTGGATGCTCTATATATGCATCAGTACTTGGTATTTTCTTTCTTTTTAAGTTATTCATTCTACTTTATTTATGAATATTAATATCTATTAAGGTGTCTATCATATGTTTATACCCCCAAATTTTTATTATTGTTACTTATTATTCTCATCCACACCAGCACTATATTAAAGGCAAATTTTGAAAGAGATATTATTGTGTTGCAAATACCAAGGCACTATGACTTGATATCAAGGCGCTATAAATAGAAAATGAACAAATACTGACCATAGAGATAACTCCAGTAACTAATTTCTGTGCTGCTTAGAGTTTTCTTGCCAAATTTCTCAAATATTCACACTCCTGATTAGGTTCTAACAGGCACACTACTTTGAATTGTTCCTCCTTGGGGCTATTTAAATATAAATGTCATTACCTTTGATTTGAGCAACTCTCAAAACTCTTAAGTCAGAACTGCTCATTTGGCTGTAAAGCAGCCCAAGCAAGTGCATCTGCTAAAGGGCAGGATTGAATATGAGCTCTTGTGCTTCAAGTGTCCGTATTTAGCTTGTGCCAGGAGCCTTTAGGACATAGGCCTGCAGTGTGGAACTTCTGCATATCAGCTTCTGTTTGGTTGATTCAAGTTAAGCAAAGCTATTCATTTATAAACTAACATTTCATCCATTCTTCCATAAACCTATTGATCTGTTCTTAACCAAAAAAATAGATATACTGCAAATGAAAAAATGTAAATGGAGCAAAACCAATTGAGCTCTAAAATCTGCAACCATAGTTGTTAAACATAAGCAGTTTCAGAAATGAAATATTTAACCACTTTTAATAATCTGAAGCAGCAACTTCCTTGACACCAGAGCAAAAAAAAAAAAAGAGCCCTTCTGAAAGAGTCCAATAACTGTGTTTCAAGATGCTAAATATCTGGTTGGTGACAAAGAAACCCAGCCTTAGTTTTTGGATCACATTCTTTCTGATCTCTCTTCTCTTGCCTACACGGGCACCTGGATTATCTGAAGATCCATTACCATATGGCTGATGGAAGGCCTATGTGCTCAGTGTTTTCATTGGAGCCTAGAATAATAAAGCTAGAAATTTTGGAGTATTTCCTAAGGTTGTCAAACATTATAAATGTTGGTAAATCTTAAGTGTGTTGTGTACATGAATAACAGTTCTTAAATATTTTCATTATGAATACTAAACTCTTGGGAGACTCCTTTTTAAGTACAAAAGACCACAATGCCTTAAAATATGTTCCAATTTTAACGAGACAAAGAGAAAGTAGTGGTAGTTGGACACTTTTCAAGAAAGAATTAGAAAACAAGGCCAATGATTCTGATGGAAAGAAGTGATACTTGTTAGGGTCACTGAAGAAGGAATGCACATGGCCAAAAGGGGTAAAGAATGATATATTTATTGTTACATCTGCTAGCAGAAGGGCTGAGACCAAAAAGGCATCAGCAGGGCAGAGTAGGGGGAGCAGGATATTTATGCTTCTTGTAAAGGTTAGACAGAGTAACTGGTTGGACCAGGTGCAGGTGGGGGCCAGTGTAGGTGGTCCACTGGAAACTGGGTGAAGTAGTCTATTGGAAGCCAAAGGCTGTTAATCATGAGACCTATAATGAGAATAACTGGAAAATTGCCAAGAGGGGTGAGAGCCCCAGAATGGAGCACATGAATGTGCCTAACAATACTACCTAATGACCAAGACTGCTTTAACATTCCCTTCAGCTTTATTAAACATTTGGCAGGTTTCTTCTTGAGTATAGGCCCCTGACTTCCCTTTCTGAGAGTATTTGCTTCAGAAAACTATAAATTATTTTCTTGCTTAAATGTTTGTAAATCTTCTCCTAGCTTCACTCCAGTTTTACAACCTCAAAAATACCTTGCTCAAGGACCTAAGAAGCATCTTTTGAAATGTAAATACCAAAAATGATAGGATAATATCACCCCTGCCTCCCAGTCTCTGTGGAAAGATAGAACCCTAAATTCAATAGGGATCGATCAGCAAACAAAGATGGCCTAATCATAGTGAAAAACATTTACAAACTCAGGAATAATTCAAGTTTGTTCCACACATCCCATTGATTAATCTCCTCCCTGAAATCCTCTAGTACTTTTCTACTAGCTCTTTCCAGTATTTACAAAGCTCTCCTACCTTTTATCTCAGCAGGTTTGAGTTCAATCTCTCTTCCTTATTGCAATAGCCTAAGTAAAGACTTCATTGTCTGTTTAACTTTGGTGCAATTTTGGCTTCAACACTACATAGTGATGGGGATGATAGCTTAATTCTAAAATTGTCACCTCTTCTCAGTACATATTTACTGAAGAGGTTCAGAAAGACATGACCTTTTCTTGACATGTATAATACACTAGACAATGTGTTACCCACATCATTTTGTTTATTTCTCCAAATTAAGGTAACCAGTTGTCCCCATTTGATCAGAACTAAAGGATTTCCTAGGACATGGTACTACTCTCTGTTCTAAAATCAGAAAAGTCTCAGGAAAACCGAGATAGTTGGTTACATTACTCCTAATGTGGCATTGTATTATGCATTACCATCTGATTTTGGGAATTTAGGAATATTAAGTAGCCTGGTGATACAGTCTGGTTTCATGATCTGAGTCTTATGCTCCCCAGGTCTAGTTCAGGCTCTCAGCATTTAATATGTTTGAAACATTGTTGATAATGACACTGGAATTACAAAGATATGAGTAACATGTCTCACCATCAAGGAGGCTACATGATGAAATGGCAAGTGTTACAAGATCCCACATAATATAGGTTAAAATGAGGATGCAACCATTTTCCTGTGAAATACTGGAACTACTTCAGAAAAAAATGGTATTTAGACCTGGTCCGAATAAATGATGTAATAAGGAGCCCTTTGGAAGGCTCCAGATAAATCCTAAAACCTGTTGACAATAGTATGTTTGGAAATAAGTGAAGACCACCCCAGTGAGAATAAACAGGGGCTATTTATTCAGAGCGTACAAGGAGGTCAGCCATCATCACTTGCATTTGGCAGAGACTCAAAAGCAGGTAGGAGAGCTGAAAAGCTTTGCAGTTTAAAAAATGAAAGGTTACAAGTGTGTTCTGATTAGAACTTTTGGCATGAGGAAACTGGAGGCAGGCCAATGGGAAGTGAGACACCTTATGTTCTTGTTTGGGGAGCATATTTAACTTTCTCTTCTTGGCCCCTTTTGTTTCACATGTAAGATAATAATTACATTTGGATTAGCTATTAGCCCATAATCTCTAACCCCAGCAAGAAACTGACAATTTTTGAATAAAGTTTCTACTCTTGTAAATAAAAACTGGCATATAATGTGGGAAATATCTAGATGTTTTTAGGCATTAAAACTGAGGAAAAAAAAGGAGACAAATTCTTTTCTTTTTACTTTGACCCTTATTTTCCTGAAGAATATATATGTTTGTGATTTTACAAATGGTAGTTCACTCTGAATCAGAATATTAAAACTGCAGAAACTAAAATAAATGAAATTGACATAATCTACAGTTTGAAGCACATTGTGATATAAATGATAGAGTGTGTCACTCTATTGATGAAAATAACCTAAAGCTATAAAGACATCATGTTGTATATTGCCTTGAGAATATGAATTTTGAGAGATACTCCTATCAGGCCAGCATCGTGCAATTTCAAATTCATAAAAACAAAAGGTATAGATACATGAAATGTAGCAGCAGTATCCAAGGAATTTGTGTAGAAAAGAGTCAGGGAATAGGATGAGGAGTTACAAAAGGTGAAAATTTCAGTATTATATAAATAATACTATGTCATAAAGTGCAATAGAGGCAAAGTATAACTCATTAACAGGTTCCATTAACAGGAGAGCATGACAAATAAGAGATGAGACCAAAGTCAGTAAAATAATAGAAGCAAATATGCAATTGCAACCAAAAGTGTAGTTAAACAATAAAAGGACATTACTTCACAATTTTTTATCTGATGTTAACCCATTCTTCAACATATATATGGAAAACATATAGAACTTTTAACACAAAAGCATTCATGCTATTATATGTTAATTTCTCCTCTAACACTGTAGTTATATGAATTCCCCTGTAATAACTTGCAGACCTCCGGAAATTGGGAGTGGGTGTAGATAAGACATGAAAGCATGACAGAGTGAATCAAAGATGAATAAAGTATGCTCAATCTTTTGTAAGAAGGTCCTCTGGGGAAATACCTTTTTGGTTAACTAGAAACAAAATATGGTCATTTTGTTTTCAAATCAGTTTGTTTTGCTTTTAACTTTAAGGCTGAGTGACTCTTCCTTCCACTCTATAGAAACATGATGTCTACTGAGCACTTCTCCCTCCATCATGATTTTTAAGTACCAACCTAGAAGAATAGATTATATTACCCAAAGCTTGGTCATTCTACCACATGCTATTTGGACTGTTGCTGAGTTCCTTATATAGCTTTCTTTAATGAAATTTAGGAAAATTGATGATAAACTTGAGTTAGGACTTAAAAAAACAAAGAAGTTTAAAATGATAATAAAATATATATTGGCTTTGTGCTGGGGAGAGGCAAAATGTAGTGCTATAAAGGCAAGGGACAGCTTGGATCAAGACAAAACTGATAGCAGAAAAGATAAATCCCTTATACCTTAAGGTTAAAATAGTCATGGAAATATTTAATCCACAGATAATAGAAAATGGTCAGGAATACTAAAAGTACAAAACATTATAAAAACACCATAAAATTTTAAAATGCTAAAAACATAGAGTTCTTTTTCATTATATACACACAAACACACACACACACACACACACACACACACACACACACACCCCACACACCACACACACACACACAAGTTAAAAATATATGGAACCGGAAACAAGAAATATTCATTAATTTACTGGGGATCCAATATTTATACTCAAAAGACTCATCAGGACTTTCACTTCTTAACCAACATTTTATATCAATTTTGGACATACTTCCATATTATTGAAATAGCTAGTCCAGATAAATTTAAGTACAATTTAACAATTTATTCAAATCACACAGCTAGTAGTGGCAGAAATAAACTTAGATTTAATTTTTTTTTGTTAATCCTCACTTGAGAATATTTTTTCCTTTGATCTTTAGAGAAATTAGAAGGGAGGGAGGAAAGAGATAGAGAAACATTGATGTGAGAGACATATCAATTAGTTGCCTCCTGCACACATCCAGACCAGGGCTGGGGATTGAACCTACAACCCAGGTGCATGCCCTTGATCGGGAATCAAACTTATGACCCTTTGGTACCAGGGGAAATGCTCTAACCACTGAGAAACACAGGTCAGGACTAAACTTAGAATTTGATATAATATGTGGCATATCAAAATAACTAAGAAACACGTTATAAAAGTATTAACAGTTAGAAAGATGGCTTTCTTATTATAAGCTACTAGGAAACCGAACAAATACATTAAATAATTATTTCAGACAGTGCAGGATTGAAATGGTGTAATGACATGACTACTTAGGATCTTTGAAGCTTTTTGACACTCTAAAGTCTATACAAACATACAAATATTTTTCACCCTTTCTTGTATTCTTTGAAATCTTGATTCAGGGAAGGTTTTGAAAGGATCAGATGCATTTGCACCCTGAAAATACATTTGTCTAATAAAGACATTAATTTATTTTTACTTGGCAAAAGTCTTAAAGTGATTTATACCTTTCCACCTTAAATAAACCAAATTTTGTTATTGAGGTAGATTTTAAAGACTATATTCATTTTATTAAAATTTGTTGTTTTGACAGTTTGTCAGAAGCACATTCTTTTTGTACAGCTTTGTTTTCATTTCTGGTAAATTGTATAAAATTGTCTTTCAAAAGTGATAAAAAGCTTCTCAATTTGTTGAACATAGTGCAATTTATTAAACTTACACGTTTCCTTGATGTGTATTATTTAAGGCATCCAATTCAAGAGATTGTATCTTAGCAGTTTTTACCCTGGATACCTCATCTCTCCATTCATTTAATAATACTATTCTTGATAATGTAGTGATACTTAACAAGCTGGAGACCATAGGTACCAGGTAGTAGAGTTCTGACACATATATGACAGAATTATTAGCTTTTCCTATTAAATATTTCTACATTAAAGTGATTTATAGAGCCACAAATTAGAATCTAATAGTGAAATGCCCGAGCACCCAAGAGTTATAGCGATCAGTTACTGTATAGAACTGCAATGGAAGATCTGTTCTATTCAAAAATTCTATCAAAAGATCTTTCACTTCCTACAGGAAGAAAGTGACCTGCTTCAAGAGTTCAGCCAACTTGAGTTTATGCATATAAAGCATTCAGTTTCCTGCCATAATAAAACACTTTCAAATCTCTTGGAAAGATTTATCAAAATTAATCTCAATTAATAAAATTTTCTGACATATTCTTGAATTCTCCCTATGAAAATTTCTGATGATTGATTGCATGTTTAATAAACAATATACATTACAGCTGTCAGCTTCTTGCTAAAACTCGATTTCCCCTCTGGTAATTGTGTGAGGGAAGAGAAGTGTTATTGCATTTCCTGTCAGTATTTCCTTGAAAGTTGTTTTATGCAAAGACAGCCAAGCTCACGAGACTAATTCATTCATGGGCCTGCAGCCAATATAAGTGCTCAGTATACTGC